>JAQFYI010000041.1:0-11057 GCA_034694645.1 Euphthiracaridae sp.
GACTGATGGGAGACCTCTGTAAGAACAGGGGTGGCAGTCTTGGACAAATACGCAACGGATCTTATTTTATATTTCAAACTGAATTAATAATTACTCCCAATTTAATTAATAACCTTTTTAATGAAATATTTAAGAAATTACAATAAAATGTTTAAATGATTACATATTTTTAATTTCCAACTCTTAACTTCTTTCCTTACAATCGTGACTTTACTCGTCACTCGTTCATAACTCAATCCTCCCGATCGTAACACTCGGATCGTATTTATAGCAAAATTATATAATGATTATTTAAAATAAAACATTTAACTAAAAGTCAATGACGAAACAGGATGTGAGTCATTGACTGTCAAACGAAAGCAAACTAATTATAAAATTATAAAAACGATATATTAATACCGACTCTATTGATATGTTATACAATATCTAATACAGTATCAAAATGTTATCTCTGATAGCATTTTGATTGACAGCTCTGTCGGTATAATATTTATTGCAATCATTGCTTAATACTAATTATAATGTTTCCAATGATTGACTCAAAAGTTCAAAATATCAAATAAAATGTTTATAACAATCATTAAATCATTAAATTTAATGATTGCATTAAAAGTTCAAAATATTACTAAAAACTGTTTAAAACACTCTAATCTTATATAATGAAATAAAGTGTTAAACACTACGAAATGATTATTAAAATAATAATAATAATTAAAATATTCATTTTAAGACGGGGTCTGTCCTATACATTACAACTTTCCCCGTGTTGGCGCGTAATCTCCTGATTTACGGCTTGTCGTCTTGTCGGGTAACACGTCGTCTGCTGTCCTCTTCATTCTCAGCCACTGTGGCCTCAATGACGAGGTTCTCGCGCTCGTGTCTTCTCTGTTGTCCTGTCGAGTCAGTTCTTTGAGGTCCCATTATTCGCTCCAATTGTCGTCGTTGTGGATTCGCTTGTGCTTGTCTTTGGCTCTCAATTAATGTCCGTATCGCTGCACGTCCACGTCCTATTGGTTTCGCTTCGGGTTCTCGCGCCTGACTCGCTCTCGCGGACGAGTAAGTCGTGTTCACAATGCCTGAGAGTTGCTCTAAACTTCGCATTTCATTACGTCTGCGACGTTCAGCTCTCGTTAAACCAATCAATTCCGACGGGTGTCCGCTAATCGTTGGCTTTTCTGTTGATGGCTGTGGTACGGCCGGCGGCTGTCCTCCCACTGCCTCGTCTTCTGGTTCGCAATAACCCATTACTTGAATCTTAATATTAGCGACACGTTCGCCATTGGCTTTCCTTTTTATGGGAACGGTCGCAAAGTGCGGGTTTTTAACGTTCGTCACCGCATAAACACTTCTTTCCTTTTTCTCATAACCAGTTGTGATCTCTGGATGACAATATGAGAACTGGAAATGAATCAAATCATGCTCTTTGAGTGACGTTTCGAATTCGTCCTCAATTTTCTTTATAAAAGCACCGCTTCCCGTATCTCCGGTTTTCATTCCTCTAAAAGTTTTCGTCTCTCCGTTATGTTTGACAGTCACTTCCGTGTGATGTTCCGGTCCGAAGCGATGGTCGCGATTGTCGGCAATAATGATGTCGTTGTCAGTCAATGTCGAGACTTCTTTGTTGTCTTTCTCTACGAGTGGCGGCACGTAAGGCAACTGTCCGGTCAACGACATGTTTAACATATCAATTTCGCATTCGCGTTGACTCAGCTCTACATTTCTTTCCATTAATGTCTGCTTAATCTGTTCGAGTCTGAACTCACTTTGTTTTGTTGTGTCACGCAATTTAGTGATCTCTTCGAGAGCCGTGCGATATTTGGCCTCCAACTGAATGATTCTCTGCTTATGATAAGCTGTCTGTTGACCCTGTCCTCGCCATTGTTGTCTCTCTTTGACTAATTCTTCGTAATGTCTTTGCGTGTCTAGTTGTTTGGCACTCATCTGTTCGATTTTCATTCTTTGAGCGGCCGTTTGCACTTTTTCAGACGAGACTTGTGCTCTTAAGTCACGGATGACACTATCTTTGATATCCAATTCTCGTCTTTCGTTGAACAGTTCCGATTTCAAATTATCAATAGTTTTGTCTTTAGTATTTGACTGTTGTCTTTCATTTTGCAGGTCTTCTTGTGTCAACAACAGTGATTCACTTAAGTCATCAATTCTCGATTCGAACTCCAATTGTTCGACAGTCCTTCTAATTCTATGAATCGGATGTATAGGATTTGGATAGTCATTACTACATATATGTCGAGCGGCGCTCCTGTTGTTCAATATGACTCCACATCCGTTTGAACACGAGTAATACAAGTCTCGATAGAGATTCATAACGACTGTCGGTAACGGTATGAGTCCTCCGAGTCTGAACGTTCCGTTTCCGCAAAGTTTACATCTGATGGCCATTGTTTGTCTGCCCTCCATTATGTTTCCGATGCAAATGTGACACATTATGTGCACATCGAGTCCAACCATTTCTATGTCATATTCTTTCGGTGCCACAAGTCGTCTCTCATATTCGTGACACTGATAGCCTGTTATCGGAATATTTTCGCACACTTGACACGTCAGTCGTCTCTCTCTGAGAAGCTCTATCTGTGTGGCTCTTAATTCCAAACGGGTCTCGAGTTGTCCGACATTTTCGTAATAACGGCGAACTTGTGTTGTCGGGTCCATAAGTGACTCTTCTTCTAACATCAATATATTTGGGAAGCGATGGTCGCGATCGTCAGCATATTGTATGACAAACTCGTGTTGTCTTTCCTTATGCTTCGCTAACATCTCTGGGAGTGTCATGTCGTCTGGTATAATAAAGTTTATTTCGTCCAATCCGGTACTACTATTTAGTAGATAATCGAAATCGTCTGTCGCCGGATGTTCGTAAAGACTTAAACGTGGTCTTAATTCGCTCGGCGTCGCAGGTCTGTATTCTTCAATAAACTCGTGCGACACTTCCAAGTCTTCAAAGGTTTGCTTCAGAACAGAAGGTCTTCCCTGAGAGCCGTACATCTGTAAGATATAGTCAATGTCTTCGACATACGGTTCGCGTTCAGTGAAGTCAACGCTTCGTTCCTCGTCTCGATTGTCGAGCTCTTCCTTTTCGACTCGCTTTTCGAGTTCCATTTCGACTCTATTTCCGAGTTCATCAGTTTCGCCCCGATATTCGAGTTCTTCTTCGCGTCTATCCCCGAGATTAAAGGCCTCATCTCGAGTGTTGATCGCTCTCTCGCCCCGAATTTCGAGCTTCGCTTCGCCTCGTAATTCGAGTTCTTCTTCGTCTCGAATTTCGAGTTCTTCATAAGTTTCACTTTGAACTGCAAGTCCCATAGCATTGTCACGTTCCGCGAGCACTTCTTCGCCTCGAGTGTCGAAGTGATCAGTTTCGGCACTTTCGTCGAGTTCTTCATTGTCTCGTTTTACGACTCCTCTGCTCTCGACTTGTCGTTCGTTTTCCATGTTTTCGTCTCGATTTTCGAGCTCTTCAATGGTGTCTCGCCCTTCGTGCGACACTTTTAAGTTCAGTGAAGAGGGTCTTCTCATTATTGAGTTTATGGTCTCTTCGCGTCCCAAACTCATTACAAATGTGCGCCCACTTTCAGTGAATTTCTCAATTGTTTCGGTTATATCGGATGATGAGGAACACGTGATCCACGAGCTGTTTGAGCCGTCGGCCTTCTCGCCGTCATCACCGATAGCAGTGTTTCTCTGATTAATATCTTCGACTTCACTTACATTTTGTTGAAGTCTGACTAAGTCTTCCTCGAGTTCGGCGATCGGATCCATTACCACAATTACTGGTATCTGTTGTAATGGCAGTCTCTCGACAATCACTTGTTCAACGGTTTCATTGCCGTTCTCATCGGTGCTGAAGAGCTGAGCTAATCCTAAGCCTTCTTTATCGATCGCTACATTGTTGACAACTCCGTCGAGCCATTCGCCGATTGTCGTGTCCATGTCTTCGACTGTTTTGAGGAATCCGATGGAAAACATTCGCCTCAAAGTAAAACTTTTCAAAATAATATTTTTCACAATAAAATGTTTGACACTAACACAATGTAACGGATTCCGTCAGTAGTGAGCACTGGAATGACAGTCACTACTGTTAGCACTTGACTTATAACTACTGTATTTGCGGCGCCAATGCTATGCATGTCATTTGAATCCATTAGCACTGCAATACATATCGAGTCTGACTCATCGCTCACTGTTTATATTAGCGGTTTAATTGCTTCACATGACTAGAGTTCACACTTTGATTTTCACATTAGTTTGACTAGAGGTCTGACTATTTTTAATTAACGCGGCTTTACTAACGCTACGCGTTTCATCACTTTTTAAAAGTTACTGTAATTATTAGTGCTGTCAATACTGCACATAAGCTTATAATTTACGACTTTTTATAAGTTTAATAATGGCTTGTATTACACTGTCTATGTTATGCACTAAAGTTCAATGTTTGAATCACACAGTTTTCACAATTGTTTTTCTTCTTAGAAACGATTTATATTAGACATTCAATAGTTTTAATATTTATAGCATATTGTCTTATATTTCACATTTTGTTTAAAACTGTCATTATTATGAGCCGCTATTTCGTATTGCTTTGCATTTCTCTGAAATAGGGCTTAAAGTTCACTAAACTTTTAACACTGCTTATTGTTGGCGACAGTCTCGCCTAACAATAAGTTTAGCCAATTTAAATAGCGTTCTGGTCGCCGTCTCTCGCGCGTGCTTCGCCTAAACTTATCTGTTGTTTTGGCCTCGCGTTCGGGCGCCGTTTCGGTTACATTTTTCGTTTGGTTTTTCACTGTTTTTCGCTTAACTATCTTTTTTGGTAAAGACTTTTCTAAAACCTTTGGTATGCTTTCTGTCGCGTCTTCTTCTGTGTCTGGAGCGTCCTCCGTCGCAGTTTCTGTCGCGTTTTCGGTCACTACCTCTGGTATTATTACAGTCGTCTTTTCCTGCGCTTCTCTGATAGCTTTAGCGATTTCTTCTATTATAGTCTCAGCATTTGCTTGAGTTTCACAGTTAACAGTCTTAGGTTTTCGCAAGTATTTTATCCATTGACTACGTTTTATAATATTAGTCTCAGAAACTGATGTCTCCTCTTGACCTGTGGTCTGCACAAATGTGTCCGCCAGTCTTACTTCTCCCGCATCCGGATTGCGAGGGTAGTAGATCTTCATGCGTTCAACATTGACCACGTCTGTCCTTAGTTTACCGTTCTTTGCGAGCACTAAGTAATTATTTGGCGATATTTTCTTCATTACTATGTATGTCCCACTATATTGGTATTTAAGTTTTCCTCCTCGAGTTTTCTTAATCTCGGGCTGTCTTAAGAGTACTTCGTCACCAATTTTAAAATTAATTTCTCTTCGGTGTTCGTCTATCACTACTCGTCTCTCGTCTTGAGCTCTGAGTCACAACTTTTTGGCATATTCTCGCACATCTTTAAGTCTTTTACTGACCGTCTCATAGAATAGTGAGTGATTGTGATTGTGATTAGACGTGTAAAACCGAGTTTTCCTTCGATTGGTAACTTCGGTGGCAGTCCATAAACAATAAAAAATGGAGACAACTTCGTTGTGCTGTGTTCGGCCGTATTATACGCAAATTCAATGTAAGGACAGAAGTCTGACCAATTGCCGTCTTTCTGCGAATACTGTGCTAATGCGGCACCTAAAACACGATTGAATCGTTCGACTGGAGCATTACTTCTCGGGTGCCACGCAGTCGTTGTCACATTTTTAATGCCAAATTCTTTATAGAATTCTTGACAGTAATCACTCATTAAATTCGGTCCTCTATCGCAAATTATATTTGTTGGCACACCATATCTTAAGATAATTCTTTTCAAAATGATTTCTAAGACTTCGTCCGCTTTTCCTGTCTTCATCGGTTCGACCACAACCATCTTTGAGAGGGCATCGGTGGCTACAAAACAGTGCACGTAATCATTACTGGGGGGTAGCGGTCCTAATAAGTCGATATGAAAAGTCTCAAAAATTCTGTCAGATATCGGTAATGGTTGGTATAAGCCTTGTCCTGCTGTCGCACTTATTTTCCTTCTCTGACAGCTGTCACAGCTTATGACATAGTCTTTCACTTCAGAGAAACAATTCTTCCAGAAAAATCTTTCTCTCACTTTTGCATATGTCTTCTGTACGCCCAGATGTCCAGATGTAAGCGAATCATGACAAGCGAACAAAACTTTTTTAATTAAACTGATTGGTATGACCAGTAAAAATCTGGTCATGTCATTGACAGTCATTTTTCTGTATAACACGTCATCATATAATACAAATTTCTTAAGAATCTTATTCTTCATTTTCTTCGGCGTGTCAATAGATTTGATTATATCGATATATTTTCTACAATATTCGTCTTCCATTTGTCTCTCTTGTATATCGATTGGTCCTTTAATAATATGTTCAGTGGTTTCACCAGGTGTTACACTCCAGACGGGTATGTCAGTGTCATCGCTCTCACCGTCGTCATTAAGCGGACAGCGCGACAAACAGTCGGGGTCCTGGTGGCGTTTATTCGAATTATAAACAATATTGAAAGTAAACTCTTGCATTCGGAGAGCCCATCTCGCGAGGCGTCCCGATTCGTCCTTAACTTTCATCAAAAAACAAAGCGAGTGGTGGTCTGTCTTCACCGTAAAGGTCAGACCTTGCAAAAAGTGTCTTAATTTGGTCACACTATATACGATTGCGAGGCATTCTAAATGACTCACACTGTAATTTCGTTCACATTTGGTGAGTGTTCGGCTCACACATTGTATCAATTCTGGTCTTTTGTCTCTCCATTGTATGAGTTCGCCGGCGATGCCATATCCGCACGCGTCGGTCCTCAACTCCATCGGTAGAGAGGGGTCATAATGTCCTAATATAGGGGGATTAATCAGGCGTGATTTCAGTTCTTTGAACGCCTCTTCTTGTTGTGCTCCCCATTCCCAAGGATTTGCTCTTCTCAATAGTTTAGTCATCGGTTCGGCTAATATCGCATATCCTTTTATGAAACGTCGAAAGAATGAACATAAGCCTAAAAATTGTCTGACTTTGTCGGCATCTTTCGGTGGCTGAATATGTTTGATTGGGGCTGTCCTTTCAGGATCGGGTCGGATGCCGTCTCCGCAGATCTCATGTCCCAAATACGATACTTTTTCTTTTATGAAATGGCACTTCTCTGGTCCTAACTTTAAGCCGTGTGTCGCCATGCGTTCAAATAAAGTTTCCAAATTCGCTAAATGTTCATCAAATTCCTTACTAAAGCATATGATGTCGTCAAGATAAAGGTAGCAAATGCGGCGATTAAGTCCTGCAAATATCATGTTCATTGCACGCGCACATGTCGAGGGGGCGTTTCGTAGACCAAAACTCATCACAACCCACGCATAAGTGCCGATGTGCGTAATAAAACTTGTCTTTTCGATATCTTCTTTTTTCATTTTTATTTGCCAATAGCATGACTTACAATCCAATGTTGTGAACAGTCTGTTACCGGCGAGCGTCTCAAGACCGTCATCGATTCTTGGAATCGGGTAAACCTCTGGCTTCGTGACCGCATTTAGTTTACGATAGTCGCAACAAAACCGTATTTTACCCGCTCTTCCTTTGACTAACACGACTGGCGTCGCCCATGGACTTTGAGTCGGCACAATGAGTCCTTTATCGAGTAAGTCTTGGACCTGCTCTTCAATATAATGTTTGTCATGCGGCGATGCCCGATGTGGCGGTTGACTGACCGGCGGATTGTTTCCTGTGTCTATCGAGTGTTCTACAATCCTTACATTTCCGTGCGGGTCGCCATCAAATTGAAAAACGTGTCTAAATTTCTGTAATAGTTGCGAAAGTTTCACTTTCTCGCTGACACTTAGTGATGAACCATAATTAAATCTTTCCAACCATTGGAGGTCAGCACTAATGTCTGTCATTGCGTTTATTACTGGCTTTACGTCACATATTATACTAGTCATGCTTTTAATGAAAAGCAATATAAATAGTGTGATGAAATGCATTATTGAGAATATTCCCCGTGTTTGACGAAACTTATTCTCTGTCAAACTATACATTAGACTCTTCTTTGTCTCGCGAGGCGTTACCACTATCGTCTCTTCTTCAATGGGAATGGGCTTTGCAATGCATAACTTTTGTCCTATTTTTAAAGCATTAAGTGTCTTATTCTGTATTATAACAGAAGCTTCGGTTTGTGTTGAGTCTATCACTCCGGCTTCTATGCGAAAGTTTTCGGCATAAACTGGTGTTAACTCTTCTATCACACTGAGGCCTTCTTGGAGATGACTGACAGCAACTCTAACACATTTCGTCTCATTTGGTTTAAAGTTTTCCGTTTTAGTCAGACTAAGCGATGCGTCATAAGTCGGATAATGAATATCTTCGATTCGCCCGAGAAAATGACACCATCCTCGATACCAGTCTGACTTTTCCAAAACTGTCTTTTTCTGTTCGCTATTTGTATTGGTTGTCACATTTTCTTCATTTGCATTGTGGTTCTCAATGGCTGTCATTGGCGTTACATTTTGACTGCTGTTCGCATTCGTATCAACTGTAGTGGTAGGCGATTCGTCACTAGATGTCACTTTCATCGCTTTCACTATTTCGCAAAGTTTTTGTACGCCAACTTTTTCTTTTATAAACGTCGCAATAGGTTTCGGCTCAATGCCTTCATTTTTAGTTTCAGCCGTCCAAATCTTGTATCCATACGGGTTTTGTAACTCTTCACTCTTATAGTTATCACTTGTGATGCCTAAGGCTGACCTAAATGTCAATTTTTTAATTCCGCTGAGAATCGCAATATCCATCGCAGAGTTAAAATTATTTCCTAATATCATGTCTGTGTTTAAACCATTCATTACGGCCACTGGTAAAACGATGCACTTTCCGAGAAGTTCGAGCTCCGCCATCATTACTCCTAATGGTATTACTTCTCGTCCGTCTGCCACTCTCAGTGTACTGCCTGTCCATGGTTTCCATTTCTTTTCGGTTTGAACTGCGATTTGTGGTTTCACTACAGTAATAGCGGCTCCCGTGTCCACTAAAGCTTTGACTTTGAATTTATCAAACCTTATTTCAATTATTGGCACATCTGATAGATCTAGACGTATGGCCTGGTTGTTCGACTTCTCAACCGTCTCGGCAACGCTTGTCTCGCTTGCATTATTTATCTTATATAACGAACTTGAAGCGTTATAAGTCGAAGTGGCTTTGCCTGTCAACGCGCTTGCCAACTGTTCCCATATTGTATTTTCGTCAAGACCTGTTAAGTTAGCTGCGGGGGCCGAAGGTTTGGCTGCCGTCGCGGCGGGTTCTTCGACGTTTCCCTTACGAGCTTTGGTATATTTTTCTCGATTCTTTTTATACTGCTCTTTATCGTACTTCTCTGGACACTCTAATGATCGATGGCCTACGGCTCCGCAATTGTAACAATTCATTTTTGATGTGTCCCGTGGTTTTGCATTATCTTTCTTTTCATTTTTCTCATTTGTTGCTGTAGACGGGTTTTTCTCACTTTTATCATTACGGTAATTTGACTTTTCTGGTTTCTTCTCATCCTTTCTCTTCTTCTCGATTATATCAAATTCGGTTAATGCCTTCTGAGCGGCTTCTATAGTGGTCGCATGCAATAGCGCTAAGCGTGAGTTTGGATTCATCCCCTGCTTTACTAACTCTAGTTTGACTCTGTCTTCCATTGAAGAGTTTGCTTCCAAACAAAGTGATAGGATGTGATCCATAAACTCAGCCGCTGACTGATCAGGCTTTTGCTTAGTCTCATAGATTTCTCGTAGTAAACCTATCGCTGAAGTGTCAATTTGATAACGATTGCAGAACTGGAGATGAAATAGTTTCCAGTCTGGGTCTGTCTTAAACGTCGAGTCGTACCATTCTCTGGCCGGGCCGTCCAAACTTAAGTAAACTCTTCTCGCCATTTCACTCTCATCCCATGAGTTATATCTCGCGACGCGACGAAACTGTTTCAGCCATGTTCGGGCTTTTCCTGATTCTCCGCCCGAGAATTTCGTCGGCGTTTCCTCTTTTCTTCTCGTTTGAGTCGTATGTCGCATTGAAGGGTTTGCTAGGTTTGCTAAAGCTTCTGCCAACGTGTTAATCGCTGACGATGCCGGTGCGGCCGTTGTCGCTGTTGGTAAAGTTGGCAGTGGCCTTTGATCTGGGATTGATTCAACTCTCTGTGAGGTGTCTGATTGTCTCGAATGTCGCGAATTCCGTGATTGTCGTGAATTATGCGAATTCTGTGATCTTTGAGATCTCTGATCATCATTTCGTGTCTCTCCTGCTGCTGTACGCGTTTGGTGATCAGTTCTTTGATAGTTATTTAGGATCTGTTGGTCTTGTCTTGTCAGCGGGGCTGCTCTCTGGGACCTCAAGGGTGACGTTGGGTTTCGCACAAACCCTTGTGTTCTCAACGGTTGTCTATTCGGTAGACTACACAATCTTTGGTGTACTGCGGGTGCATTTCCTCGTCTAATTGAAAGTGGATTTGAACGCTCACTCTCATTATGGTTTGACCCTCCTGTAGACACACTATTCATTTCATCGGCAAGTTGTCTCTCTTCGAGTGGTTCAAACTCTTCATGCTCTTCTTCGTCCTCATCGTCCGCTTCGCCGTGCGAGTCATTGCTAAACATGTTAAAACTCATGTTATACATCCCAAGTTGATTGTGAGCTGGCCTTTGTTCCCGTGCGCGTCCCCTCCCGAGACTGCTGCCAAAGTTAGCCATTCCTCGTCGTCTCCGAATATTTCCAATCACTGGTCTTCTGCTCTCGAAAAATCGAGTTCCCGTGTGCACGCCCTGATTGTTTTCAACATTCATTTAATAGTTTCTCACTTTTTCACAAAATCACAAAACTTTTTGTCACTAAAAAAAACTTTTCAAAAGTCACAAAACTAGTTCGTTTTACGGGTAAAAACCGTAAATCCTGGCTGCTGGCTCGCCAATTTGTAAGACTGATGGGAGACCTCTGTAAGAACAGGGGTGGCAGTCTTGGACAAATACGCAACGGATCTTATTTTATATTTCA
>JAQFYI010000042.1:0-10858 GCA_034694645.1 Euphthiracaridae sp.
GCCTATGTTAAAAATCAAGGGCCTGAGCTTGAGCTTACAATATTTTTCCAGAGCCAATGTCGAGCCTAGAGACTAGGCTAGCCCAGGCTAACCTGAGCCTATGCTCAACACTAAGAATAGATATATAAATACATTAAATATTCAATACAAGGGCAGGACTACAATATTGGGATAAATTATTCCAAAACAATAATAATTTTAAATTTTTTAAAAATTAGTAGCATTATTTTAAAACAAGGAAAAATAATTTAATTAAAATAACCAATATAAAAGAGAAAATCAAAACTTATGCAAAAGAGTTCCAAAGAGGTATAAGTATACAATAGTAGATTTTGGATTTGGTAAATAAAATTTATGCCATATGTAAAGTATACCGATGCTGATCCCAAATATAAAATTCTTGTTTGGCGGAAATGTTTGGTTCTTAAGATATCACCGAATAAAAGAGCCAATATAATGCATATAATTCTGTTATAAATGGATAATATGACTATATTTGGGTGTATCACTATATCGACAGTATTGTTGTTCATTTAGTTCATTTATATAAGTAATTTAGTCGCCGCGAAGCGGCGCTAACAATAGTCGTGGTTTGCACGAATGTCCAACAATACAGCCACTATATGGAACTCCACTCAATTCTCACAATAATTATATATTTATAAATTAAGTTTAGTTTAAACTACTGTAATGAATGGTAGATTTTTCTTGCGATATCTCAAGAACCAAACATTTCCGCCAAACAAGAATATGATATTTGGGATCAGCATTGGTATACCATATTCGTGATATAAATTTTATTTCTTATATCCCAAATCCACTATTGTATACTTGTTCCGCAGGAATTCCAGTTTAGATGTAAAGCATATTTTTTTACACCACTATGCCTTATGTTTGATAATCAGAGATTCGGATTTTCGGAAAGTAATTAATTAATTTTCCTTTATTTAGACGGGAATCGTAAGTTAAAAAGGCATTAATTAACTTTTAAATTATTCATCATAAAATTTTTTTTATAACTTTTAATGAGTTTATTCAATTTAAATTACATATTTTATGCCTATAAACTATAATAGATGGTATTGTTTATTTATTCAAAAAATCGATTGTTCAGAAAGTAATTGCCATGGACATAAATTATAAATTTAATGATATTGTTTGTAATGATTTTAAATTTTAAAAATATAATTTATTATTTTAATTGTCATAAGCATAAAATTTGCTATCGATTGGTAGATCTGCCTTTAGACACTTCATTAACTTACAAATTGTCATTAAATTAAATTTCAATTCGTTAAGTCATTGAATTTCAAAACAAACAATTATTGATTAAAACTTTGAAGCATTCTATTGATTAAATATATTAGCACTATAATTCAAAATATTATCATATATTCGATAGTAATACTTAAAAACTAGAGCATGGTATTAATTCTCGAGTCTCAAGCCTCGATCGATAATTTCGTGATCGAGTCTCTATCAAACAAGTTTCGAGACTCGAAATGCAGATATTTTTGAAACATTCTTTAATTGATTTTTCCAGAAGTTAATAAAATGTAAATTATATGAACTTTCTTAAAAATTTATAACTTTCTGAGAAAACAGTGAAAAAAATTGCATATGCTAAAATAAAAAAACAGATTAAAGAAAATACATTATCCGAAAATTTAAGTGAATCTAACGATTTAGATATAATTAACAACCGATCAAATATTGATTTTATTACATTAAAGCCGACAAAACTTAATTACATGGAAAAACTAGATTTGGCAATAGAATTGGTGTTCGAATTTTTGAATAGAAAAGGGTCATGGTATGTCTTGGTCGGGGTGTCACTTGGTCGCGGTTTTACATGGTCTGGGTGCCACTTGAATAGAGTGGTCTGTGGATGGGTGGGGTGTGTAGAAGCATTTACATAAGGCCGAAAAATTCACATTACAAAAAATTAGGTAATGTGACACAATAATTAAAATAATCATTTAATTTATTTGGAAATTTAGGTGAGACTCAATCGAGACTCGAGTCTCTAGGTAAAATCAAGTTCGAGACAGCAATTTCTAGAAAATACCACCCTTTATTAAAAAACTAGTGTTGCCGAGACTTAAGCCATACTTTATATTAACTACAATAAACTTTTAAATTATAGAATTTATAATAAGAATCAGATATTTAATATATTAGAGGTGTACTTCAGGTCAAGGTCTGGCCTAGGCCTTAGCTTAATATGCGGCTGCAGGTCGTCCTATCCGTAGAATAATTTATAGAAAAGACTTTATCTTTTATTTTAAATCGTAATTTTTATAATTTTAAATATATTTACATCAAATCAATATTAAATCGTAAAAATTCATTTTATAAACTTTTATGTGTAATATGTTGAACTTTTATGCAGTTAGAATCGTAAGGCAATAATTAAAATTATGTTTAGAATAAAATCAATGGCTGTAATTTTAAAATTTTTTAAGCAAATTTTGTTAATCGAGTTGACCTATTACGTAATTATAGTTATTATGATTTAATTTAGTATCTAATTTAAGTTTTTCACCAAAACGCGTAAAATGACGTGTTAGTAAGTTTATATATAATTATCAGAGACAGACATTTTTCTTGATTTTGCGTAACATAGAGATGTTAAAATTAAAACATTTGTAATACAGTATTATTGTATTACGCATAACAATCTATCAGTTTGATTATTATTGATAAGAAATGAGTAGTACTCTACTTAAGAATATTCTATATATTTTGATGTTAACACCTCTACAGTATGTTACCCAAAATTAAGAAAAATGGCTGTCTCTGATAATTATTTAGTTAATAGGTGGGGCTAGGCCGGCCAAAATTTTGTATTAAAGGCCCAAGTCAGGCTTAAAATATTTTTAAAATGCACACCTCTTATATGTATATTTTTAAAGTTATTAAATTTATCTTATTTAATTAAAGTTATCATGTTAAATTTCTATTAAGTCTGGCAATTGGCTTATTTACCACAAAAATATATACATTTTCCATTATTATAAAACAGTAATATAAGTTTTAAATGTATAAATTTTCAATAAAAATTCAGTCTTTTTCGTCTCAAACGAAGTAATATACGTTCTTATTATAAAACATAATATACCGTAATAATAATTTATTTTTTCGTAAAAAATTTGACTTTCATTTTAGAATTCAATACTTATCTCGTGATGAAAGAGAATTTATGATGATTTGCACGCAAACACTAACTTCTCGATCGAAACTATAAGAACAAAAATATTTTATTAAAAGCATTTTAGGAGCTCCCCCTCTGAACACTATATATCTAACCCATGCTTTCTGGGAGCACTTTATTTTCCGGTTATATACACTTCGCTTTGATTTACCGCAAGCTTTGTGCGCTTTTATTTTCATTAATAAATTCAGTTTTAATCAGAATTGTATTTATTTCATGTGCTAGCCCCACAGAATATTAAAATATTTGTCTGTATGGAGAACCCTTGAGGGTATTGTTATTGATTACTTAGATATTAGATGCCTTTCATTCCTAAGTGCAAATTAGTCCAAATTTTAAAATGTTAAGCATATCCCTTAAATTTTCAAAAATTAATAAAGCCACGATTGCACAGGTAGCTGAAATAAGTGCCTTTTGTATTTTCAAGTGAATTTTATAATTCAAGATTTTCTAATGTTTATATTTTATTTAATATTCAATATTATGCACACGCTATTCAAATGATTTCCCAAAATACCTATAAATTATGGATGATGTTATTTATTTATTCAATATATCGATTGTTCAGAAAAGTAATTGCCATGGACATAAATTATAAATTTAATGATATTGTTTGTAATAATTTTAAATTTTTAAAATATCATTTGTTATTAAAATTGTCATAAGCATAAAAGTTGTTATCGATCGCTAGAGCTACCTTTAGGCACATGAAATTTAGATTAAAATTTTCCACTAAATAACTTTATACTTAATTAAAGAGTTTAAACAATTAAGCAATTAAACTTAAAAACTAGATATCGACAATTTCGTCATCGAGAATCGAAATGTAGATATTTTTGAAATATTCATTAATAAATCTTTCCAGAAGTTAATAAAATGAAAATATATGACCTTTCTTAAAAATTTACCACATTCTGAGAAAACAATTAAAAAATGAATACACTAAAATAAAAAATCAGATTAAAGAAATTATATTAACCGAAATTTTAAGTGAATCTAATGATTTAGATATAAAATGTCTTGGTCTGGGTGTCACTTAGTCAGGGTGTCACTTGGGCGGGGTGTTACTTGGTCTGTGTGTCACTTGGTCGGGGTGTTACTTGGTCTGGGTGTCACTTGGTCGGGGTGTTACATGGTCAGGGTGTTACTTGGTATGGGTGTCTCTTGGTCGGAGTGTCAGTTTGTCAGGGTGTTACTTAGTCTCGGTTTCACATGGTCTGGGTTCAACTTGAATGTAGTGGAGGGTGGATGGTGTGGGATGTGTAAAAGCAATTACATAAGGCCGAAATATTCGACTTAAAAATTATGTAATGTGACACAAGAATTAAAATCATCATTTAGTTTATTTTGAAATTTAGTCGAAACTCGATCGAGACGAGTTCCGAGGTAAGATCAAGTTCGAGACAGCAATTTTTCGGAAATACCACTCTCTATTGAAAACACTAGTGTTGCCGAAACTTAAGCCAAATTTTATATTAACTACAATAAACTTTTATATAAAACAACTTATAATAAGAATAAATATTTACTTTATTAGAGGTATACTTCAGGTCAAGGCCTGGCCTAGGCTTTAGCATAATAGGCGGCCGCATGTTGTCCGTCCCATGAATTTACATAATGTCTATTTTTATTTTTTTAAAATTCCTTATGATATTAAAGTTATAGCAAAAAACCTCCGAAAGTAATTATGCGAATGATTGTATATAAAGCAAAACGATAAGGAGTACATATGGATATAGGGTTAAAATTATGATGTGCACACATTCAATATTTTGCATAAAATTATTTTATTTAATAAATAAATATTAAACATGTGTATTATAAACACTTTATTTAACTCTAATTCCTATTAAAAAAATCACTATTCAGTTTAACCTTTCTAAATATTCAGAATTAGCATTTGTTAATTAATAAAAATTTCATTAATTTATCATAGTTGTATAGTGAAATAATAGATTATAAGATTTCATTTGTTTTAGAGGCTTAAATCGGACCTATTTTTGACAATCCGTTCAGATTTAACTTCTCCGTTGTGTAATGTAGAAAACTTTCTCATGAAAAGTTGAAGTTTTTTAATTTGAAAAATTATATTATGAAAAATTACGATTTTTATTAAATTTTAAATATCTTTAGATCTGTTTTTCCGGATTATCGAACTTCATTTTTACTATACTAACACTAATAATACTATTAATAATGTATAATACTATTTTACAGGAATTAAATAAGGATGAAAATTTGACATAAAAAAATAAAATATAAAACCATAAGACATTTTTAAAATACTAATATTTCGATATTAACTTATTACCAAATGATTTCTCGATATATTAAATAACTTATAAAATTCTCTGTATAAAATGACAAACTGATGCGATGCGGAGGCTGGCTTTATAATAACAATTAAGTATAGTGAAATATTTATAATTAATAGAATACTAAGTAATATTTTGCCAATTGTGGTCAATTCATAAAATAATAGCTGATAATAATATAAACGATCTGTAGATAAATATTTTATATTTTTAGTTATAAATATAAATTTGAATTTATTAGTTATATAAATTTTTATCTATGTTTAGCATACAATATACATTAAGAACTGTCAATTTATTAACTGTAAATATATTTTGAATCACAAAACCCTTTCATAACATTCCAAGAAATTTGTTTGACAGGAAACAAACTATAAGAACAAAAATATTTTATAAAAAGGATTTTAGGAGCTCCCCGTCTCAACACTATATATCTAACCCATGCTTTCCGGGAGCACTTTCTTTTTTCGTTATATACACTTCGCTTTGCTTTACCGCAAGCTTTTTATGCTTTTATTATCATTATAAAATTGAATTTTAATCAGAATTTTAATCCAAAAATTTTAAAATATTAGTCATATCCCTTAAATTTTCAAAATTTATATACCGTCAAGAGCCCACCCATAAATGGGTATAACATTAGTTTTACTAACTTCTCTATCGTTAGCCGAACAGTGGACAGTCAAGTGAACACAACTTTTAATTACAAGAGCTTTATTGTGAACACAAATTTTAAGCGAGAGAAAAGAAAAATGCGTGCCATTCAGTTACAGACAAAAAATCTTTAATATAATAAGCAAAATATAAGGAGAACTCATTCGTAAAACTATGACTAACATTTGGGCACTTTTTATTTTCATTTCTTGAGCTGAAAGAAGTGCAATTTTAGAGTAAAAAGAGAGTTAAAACATAGCTTAACATTACATTGAATACAAAACAGAACAGAAAATATTCATAGTGTTGTGGCCTCTTTTATCATTTTTACAGTCATAGAGGCGTAACGTTGCCAACTGTCCAGATTTCATCTGGATTGTCCAGAATTTAGCTACTTAAACCAGTGTCCATATTGGCTATTTATCTGGCCTATTTAATACCCAGATAAAATTAAAATTGAACAAATGATAAATAAATGTAAAAATATATCCAAAATAATAAATTTTTTATTATTATTTATAGATATTCACTAAAATTTACGTCTTACACAAATATACGACACAATCTGGTACGAAAAAAACGGATGAATTTTCAAATGAATTTTCCATGATTGTTGGGGCGGGTTGCTAACCGAATTATAAAAGGCCTTAAATTCATATTAAAATTTTTCAAATTCTATTATAAGACTTAATTTTTGATAAAGTAAAATACTTTTTCTTGTCCAGAAAAATGACCATATTATGGCATAATGTCCAGATAATGTCCAGATTTGTTTAATCATTTTTTCAAAATTGTCCAGAATATAGAGATCTTGAGTTGGCAACGCTAATAGTGATATTCAAAGTCAAATTGACACATTAATTCTTATAATGTATAAGTTTTAATAAGGGGGTAAGAATTTTGAATCTTCTACGGGGGCTGTCCTCCTTGAGGACGACAATTGTAAAGCCTATATAAGAGAATTATGAAGATATTTAAATTGATGTTTCATGTTTTATTTATATAGTGTTATTTATTTAGTTGAATTTTATAGCTGTTTGGAACGCATTAATATACAGTAACCCACTCACTCAGAATTGATTAAAATTTTTTGATTTTTGTATACGAAAGTTAATAATAAATCATTTTTATGCATAAAATTATATAAAAGATAATTTATGATATTGATCTAATTTATAAAACTATACTTAAATAAAATATAATTTATAATATTTATTCATTAAATGCAAATATGAATGTCAAGGTCACCTATGAGTTTTTCTCGCATAAACACTGCATTGATTGTAATAATTTTTGATAGTTCCTCTAATTTTAACTAAAATGTCTTTTATAAAACTTTGATTGAATTCAGAAATAAGAGTTAAAACGATAACCATGTGTCACTCTTTCGTGAGAATATTTCTACTTTTAACTCTTGAAATGCCTATTCTATGACAGGCTGACAATATTTCCTTCCGTATTAATTTATAATAATTTATTGAATTTATAAAAAAAATTCGATACATGAAAGATTGAAAGAAAAAATATCAAATTTTTTTTGTTTTAAAATTTTTTAACTGCACCCCTATCTTAAGTTATTTTATTTCTTTTGCTTTATAAAAATAAATTCAAAGTGGTAATATCCCTATTTTTGGGTAAATAACTTAAAATGGTGAGAAAATCTTAAAAAGTGGGAAAATAGAAATTAAAACTTTGTTTATTTAATTAAATAGAGTTTAAATTGTGTTCTGTTAAATTCTCGCCTAAAATGCAACTTTACTTGAGTGGGATTTCCCACTTTTTTTGGTTCTCTAATAATATCACTTTTACTATTTTAAAAATTCTTAAACAAGTATTTAAATTGAAAAATTAGTTTCAATATAATTTGCTGCATTGAATTGAGTATAATTATCAGAGACAGACATTTTCGGCAAATCCTGAATAAAAACACGTAATGATATCCACGGGTTTTCTTATCTTAATTTTGTTAGTTTTACACTTAAAAGAAGCAAATTAGCTATTATCCATGAAATTTGATTTATTGGTGATGTTTTTATATTTTTTTTATATAAACATTTAATAAATTATCGTAGGCCTAGATTAACTAAAGTGAATATTGAAATTTGTTTGTAATTCAATTTAATAGTTTTTAGCTAAATTTGTGAAGCAAAAGGGTTTATAGATTTGACATGTCTGTGTGTGTATGTTTATCGTGCCATCCTCAGATTCAACCCAGATAAAAATAAAACTGAACAAAATGATAAATAAATATAAAAATATACCCCAAATAATAAATTCTATATTATTATTTATAGATATTCAATAAAATTTACGTCTTACGCAAATATATGACACAATCTAGTATGAAATTAGAGGGATGAATTTTAAAATGTTGATTGTTCGGGCCGGTTGTTAACCCAATAAAATTCAATATTTAAATTCATATTAAAATTTATGACAAGGTAAAATACTTTTTCTTATCCAGAAAAATGCCAATATTTTTAAGACATTTATTGCATAATGTCCAGATAATGTCCAGATTTGTTTAATCATTTTTTAAAAATTGTCCAGTATACAGAGATCTTGAGTTGGCAATGCTAGTGAGGCGAGATATGGTTATGAAAATATTTAACGAAAAGACAACCCCTTTACTTATTTAGCAAACAAATCATATTTTCGTGAGATAAGTAAAAATATGCAGAAACTTAGAAAAAGCAAAACGATCTTAAATCGGATCGATAATCCTTAAATTTTCAAAAAAAAATTATCCCATCAGCAGCCCACTCTTGCAGGTCGGCAATAAGCAGTCGAAATAAGTGCCTTTTTAGGTCGAATTTTTTAACTTATGTAATTTACTTTAAACCCATACATCACCCATCCAACTTTTTCGGCACTCGAATTAAATATTGAATTTTATCATACTTTTAAGACCTTAGATTTTATACAAGAATGAGACTCGTACGCATTATTTCGCTCAATTTCATTTATATAAATATTTATAAAATTTATAACTATCTAATTAATCAATAATGGGATAAATGTTTTGAAATGAGCTTAATATTGTAAATAATGAATTGTATATAAACATTGTAATAAAATCATTGTTTTTCATTAATATATTGTTTACTGATTAAAGGAAAGCTTTTTAAAGGTTTTTCCTTGCCAATTCCATTCTGGATTTGGGTACTTGTCTTTCCGAAATTGACGGCCATGATATCTAAAATATTTTTTAATATTTCAGATTTTATGATGTTCTATTAGAATGACACACAAAGTGTAAAACTCTAATTCAAAATAGGTATTTGTATTTCTCAAAAAATAGTTATCAACCTAGCCATGATGTATAGATAGTGATCATATTTTCCGGGCAATGCCCGAAATTGCCCGATAATGCCCGCCGAATTAAAAAATTTATTTTCGAGTAGATGTCACAACTGCCCGAATATGCCCGAAAATCCTCCGTGAACTAGGTGACATTTTTTTGTTAAAGTCTAAATTTTATTTATATTTAACCTAAATACAGTATCTCACGTGTAACGTGATAATTAATCAAATTACATTCTATATCCTAAATCGCACACTTTCCTTTCTATTTCTCAGTCTAATTTTTCTATAGCCCAGGCCTTACCAAATGGCTCTCGAGCCAGAACTGGCTCCCGAAAGCTTTTATAAAATTATAAATGGTAGTAAATTACATAAAAATAATTTTAAATTTTAAATAGTAAATACTTATTTTGGGAAAAAATGGGAAATTTATTGAGTCGTGGCCCGCCTTCAAATCTCCCCGAAGAAGATAACAAAAAATTAGAAGAGCTTGGATTTAAGATTACCAGAACACTAGGACAGGGATCATTCGGGGTCGTGTATCGCGCAGAGTCGCGACAAATTCCGGAAATACCATCAACTGTTAGGGACAGACAATTCGCCATTAAATATATTGACCTCAAACGTTTGCTCGACAACATCCAACCCAACCCTAATATGCCAATAATTGATTTACGGAAGCGCCAAATAGAATGGGTTGAGCGCGAAAAGGTTATCATGACTAGGATTAGCCATAAAAATGTGGTTAACGTCAGAATGTGTCTCAATTTAGGTTTGGATCACTTGCTCGACATCGGGCAGGACAGGGATGGCAACACGAGGTACAGGTTGTACTACGACAGGGTCTACATTATGATGGAATACGCCGTCTCGGGCTCTCTTCACACGTTTATCGACAACACTCATATGCATAAAGTGCTTCACGAGCCTGTAGTGAAGAGTTTGTGCCGACAAATGTTGGAGGGTTTGCATATTTTTATGTTAATTGTATGCAATTGTGCGCCAAATGTGCAAATAAGTCGCGATTGAATTCTAATTTATATTTTTATATTGTTTAGGCCTTGCATTCCTGCACAGCGAGGGTGTCCGACACGGCGACGTACACGCCGGCAATGTGTTGCTCTTTAGGGAAACGAACGAATTGATTGCAAAGTGGACTGACTTTGGAATGTCGTATATCGGCCGCTATAACAGACCGTTCTTCATGTCAGACGTGAGTCATCTGAGAAAACGCATATTTGTGCCGCTCGTCGAACAATGCACGCGATTTAGTAGACGCCAAGACGAGGACAACGCTAAAAGTGTGTTGACTCATATGCGACAGAAAATGGATTTAACAGCTCTGTTGGCGCTGCCCTGGTTTGGGGGGTTT
>JAQFYI010000043.1:0-10814 GCA_034694645.1 Euphthiracaridae sp.
GATTCAGCAAAGAAAGTGGCTGTTCAATACAGTTACCGACTAAAAAGAAGCAAAGAATTTATGAATAAAATTGCTAGAAATACAAATATAAATATTATCTAATATATAATTAAATATGAATTACATTAACAGTAAATTAATAGTTCAATACCATAAATAAATATTTTAGTATTTAATTTTGATGACATTTTATTCATTATTTTGGCAGACAAAAATGCCAAGATGTTATAAATGTCATCTGACTGGACACATTGAAAGAAACTGCAAATACCAATTAGATAAATTTGGAGTTCCAATTAGCTGTTATCAATGTAGAGAAAAAGGCTTTCCTGATAAACATCATGTAAGACAGTGTCGTATCTGCAAAAATTGCGGTAAAAAGGGACATAATATAAATCACTGCTGGCATCTAAACAAACAAACTGTTATTAATAATACTGTTAATACAAAGAACTCTAAACCTCGTAATATAAGAAGGAAGAAACGAAGAAATTTGCGTCCTACACAATCACCTCGAAAGCGAGTCTGTATTGACAACTTCTCTTCAAAACAATTTCCAATCACAGTACCGTTTGGAATAGATGTTGAAATGGTCACCAGTTTGGATAAAAAACAAATAGCCGGATGGGTTGTTTTATCAGCTTTTCCTGCTACACATGTTAAAAATCCAAACTGTTTAGTATATTCTGCAAAGATTACATGCGATCAAAATACAGTTAAAAGCTTTGCAACCCGGTGGAGCGGGTTACGCGCTATAGATCTGAGCGAAGGCACACTACCACTAGAACAAGTACAAAAACGTGTTTTGGAATTATTAAACGAAAGAAAAGTAGTTGGACTGAATCTAAAAAGCGATTTGAAAAGTTTGGGTATAACAATAAACAAAGAAAGGCAAATAGAATTGGGAGATATAATAAAAGATGATAATGGAAATGCTATTAGTCTAAAACAAATGGTGTATGCATTCTATAACAAACAGATACAAGAAAATGAATTACACTTAGGACATAACCCAGTCCAAGATAGCCGATTTACAATTCAGATATACCGTGACTACAATAAAGGAAAATTAAAAGAAAAGAACGATTCCTTCCAGTGGATCCGTGATTTAACTGAATAGATAAATAAATAAATAAATAATAATTAGAAAAATTATAATTTAATTATATAAAAACACATATATGTAGAAAAATAACAATTAAATTAAGCTAATAATAAAAATTGATTTGATCTAAAATTTCTTTTCTAAAATTTCAGTAATGCGATCACCAACCTTTTATTATATACAAAGACACAATAAATGGATACCTCTTAAATTGTCTTCTCACGATATTTACAATATTATCGATACCGAACATAAATTCAGTGCCGCACCTATATTATTAATCACTGAAACTTATGCTATAAGACACCGAGTTACATGTGACATTTTTGATTATGAATACAACCTTTATAGATGTTGTATTGACTTTCCCGCTCTTAAATTATTTGTAGACGGAGTCGGCATTACTTGCGAATTAGCTTATTTTGGAGCCATATTAAAACTTCCTTTATATTATCAAAATTTAATTATTAAAGAAATTCAACAATAAATAAAACGATTAATTAAAATGTGGAAAACAAAATTAATTCTTTATTTAATCGCAAGTGAACTTTTTATCCCAACCAATTTTATAAAAGGCCAAAGAAGAAAAGGAACTCCAGTTAACATTTCAATAACTGATTTGTTAAACCAATTTAATCAAAATCAACCCATCAAAACAGTTGAGGAAATTATAACGACGGCCTCTGTATCCGACCTAATCGACAAAACAAAAGATGATACAATCAAAGAATCTATATTAATAATTGAATTAACTCCAACAAACAATTCAAATACTAACTCTACGGTAGACACCCCAACAAATGAAAAGTTAAATGACACTACCGTTCTTATAAACAGTGATAAAGACACAGCAGCCCAGGATCCTCAACTAACAAACAATATAATACAGCCACTCAATTCAAATATAATTGCAACAATAAACTCTACTATATTACATACTTCTGACGGATCAGATCCAATTCCGAGGATCGCCACAACACCAGATCCACTAAAAACTCCATCTTCAAACCAAGTAGGAGGTCAACAATTAACTTTAAAAGATGCAATGATAATTGAGGAACACGTTCTGGATCCCGGTAAAAACATAGTCAATAAAAACACAGATAATAAAAAAGTTATAGAAATCCTGGACATCTTACAAGAACCCGAAACCATTAAAGAAGAATCTCCAAAACATTTTGATGGGCCTACAACGGATAAAGCTCGAAGGATTATAAAAACCCTGGAAACTATCTACAGTGATAAATTAATTGCAGGATTTGAATGGAAAGAATTCCTTAAACTTATAAATATGAATGATACTCATATTGAAATACAAAATATGGATTACGCAGGCAGAGGAATTACTAAACCGGGTTCTAATATATATGCACTAAAAACAAATGAAACCCGGGAAACATGGCCTTTATGGGCAAAACAATACGAAAAAGAAGTCAACAATGATCAGATAATAAGAACATCAAAAGAATATTTCCTTCTGGTAGTCAGAGAAACATTTCGCAATATAGACATTAAAATAATCTCGAACATTTACGAGGACAAACTCTTGACGCAAACACCGGAAGAAACCGAAAATGATGATTTTATTATGAAACCCTACAAAAATAGTACCGAAAACACAAGAAAACAAGTAAAAATAACAGATAAAACTATACCATACATCCTTAAAAATCACTTTGATAATTACGAGTTCAATACGCGATATTTGGACCTCTTAAAGCATCGAATACAACATGGTCCTGATGAACCATTTCCGATAAAACAATCAGGAATTTCAGATTTGTTCGAAAAACCAATAATAAAATCAAGATTTGAAGACTTTGAATTTCTTAAAAAAAGTGCAGCGCATGGATTACACTATATAAATCAAGGAAGAGCATATATCTTCCATGAATTTTACGAACAATTTTTCAAATTTAAAATCGAATTGTTTACAAGTTATATCTACAATACAGAAAGCGATGAATGGAGTCAAAGCTGTCGCAATAACTTGTATCATTTTGCAATGGACACAAATATAAATGAAACAAAATTAAACCAAATGTGCTTAAATTATGAAATATATTATAATAAAACCACTAAAGATACATTGGAAACTATAGATAAAATGACTACTAAATTTAAAGATACTCATCTTCAGAAAAGTAAAAGGGCAATCCCGGTAATTGTCGGAGCAGCAGTTGGTGTTGCCGCAGTAGCTGCAGCCGGGTTTGCTGTAGGATGGGTTTTAGGAAGTAGGCACGAAAGAAATAAACTAAGTGAAAAATTGGAAGAGTTAGAAATAGCTGCAGAAAGAGGCCAAGAACACACCGAATTACTGAGCAATCAAATGTTAGGACTAACTAAAGTATTCCATGAATTTCAAAAAGATGTTCAAAATAAGTTAAAAATCATGCACGAAACTTATTCTCTACAATATAATAACATAATAGAAAGTCTGAAAGAAATAAATACTGCAATAATTGATATTATAGTAAGACAACGATTCACTGATATAGTACAACTAAGTATGCACGATATTCAAAATAGATTAATCATTCAACTCGATTATTTAAATACATGGGAAAGAATATTTATTATCCTACAAAATCGGATTTTACCTGTGGAGCTTGTGTCATGGACTACATTAACTAATGTTTTAAATCTAATAATGTCATCTTTAGAAGGACGATACGAATTAGCAATTGACGATATTGGACTATATTATTCGTTCCCTCTAGTATCTTACACTATAAAAGAAGGAAAACACAAAGACGAACTTACTTTACTTCTTCATATGAAAATACCATTAAAAATGAGGAAAACAATAAATGTATATAGTATTGTTAAACCACATTCTATGGCTTTCCCGTGTTTATATAGTTCTTGTTTTGGAAACAATAAAACAAATAATGAATTACTTTCATTTAATTTAAATACTATTTGGTTGTATGATGTGGCTAATGATTTAATTCGCCATGAAGGACAAAAAAGTAATTTTGATTGCACTGGACTATCAGAAAGCCGCATCTGTTACACGTTCTATCCAACTTTATTGACTGCACCAAGTCCTTGTTCAAAGTCAATATTTAATTGGAACGAAACAGAAATTACACAGTATTGTAACTTCAAATCACGAGCATTAAGCGAATATCGTGCCATAAAAATTGATAGTTCTCGTTATATTTTTCATAACACTACAATATCAATATACTATGAACTCTGCCCAAACGATGTTCGAAAATACAAAACTCAGGCATATGCCGAAATCATTGAGGTCGCTATAGACTGCGACATATTAATACCTTCAACTTTACAACGTTTGAATGGATTATTTTCCAATGTATTACGAAACGAAATGGAATTAAATTACACGACTTACCATTCTACCCTTATTTCAAAATTGATGGACAGATTTAACGCAAACAATTCAATGCCTATGCCAGAACTTATTACATCTCAAATAATTGAAAAAACTGAAAAAGAAAGTAAAGAATTGAATCAACAAATAGAAATCGTATTAAGTAACACTGATTTAACAGAACAAACCAAATTGTTATATCAAAATCAGTTGACAATTGACAAAATGATAAGGGACACATCCTATAGAGTAAAAACAATTTACACCAACTGGGGTATGTGGTCCTATTTAAGTTTAATTGGTCAATTTATTCAAGTCACAACAACAATAGTAGTAATATTTGGTATCTTATCGCATACAAGATTTTTTGGAATATTTTACCCAGTAATAATAATTATGAATAGACAAGTTAACGCCTGGGAAATACAATTAGTACCTAATATCAAGATTTTACCTGATATATCATTTGACGTATTGGAAACTGCACAGACAGTTTCATGGTTTCTAAATTTTGCCTTCGTATTCGTGTTTATAATCTTTCTCGGATTATATATCAAATTTGCCTGGTTTCGGCGTATAAAAATAACGTATTATTACGGTAGAGTTCAACAATCTGAATCTACTGGAAGTGGTGAATGGTCGATTATATTGAACATCTACAATCGTACAAATTACTTTCGATATGTTGCTGTTGAACATATTTTTATACGAATACCTATAACACAAACAAAAATAAGACATGCTACAAATGTACGAATAAAAAACACAGTCAACACGTGGTTTATTTCAAAATTGAACAACACAAAAACACTCGAATTAGCTGACTTAATAAGAATATATGGGTTAGACAAGAACAATAAAAGAATTCGTGACAGTAACGAAGCTGTTTCAATAGCAATTGGACAAATTAGTTGGTCAAGTCATGGGACTCCAACTGCAATAGGGAATATTGGAAACAACGATATTGCTTATGCCCACATAATTAAAAATTTAGACGGAAAAATATCAGACACAGAAAATTAATACCTATAATTAACATTAATTAATTAGAACGTTTTTTTAGCTTAATTAATATAATTTTTAATTAGACTATAGGATAAAATAAACTATGCAACGTCGTACTCCAGAAAGAGCATTATCTTTTGATGATGGAGCTAGTGGAAGTTTCGGGCAAGATTATGATCGAAATAATATTTATCAAAGACCGCCAACAGCTCCTCCGATGTACCCTTCACTTATTCAAAATAGACCAACCAGTCCACGTCCAACACAACAACCAATTCAGCGCCCGATACCAACTTACCCTAACACTCAATTTGCAAGACCAAGTGTTCAATACGAAAGGCCAATACAAGAACAAGAGTTTTACAACAGATGGCCGCAACACGATCCTAACCCAGAAAGACAAACTCACTTTATTCCAATACCAACGGAGAGATGGCCACAAAACTTACCGCAAAGAAGACAATCACAATTCAATCAAATACAGCAAAATGTTCCCGTTAGACAAAATACACTGCCGTTTCAATATCAACAAACTTCTATTGATGTTCCACAGAATACAAACCATGTTTTGGAAAGACATCCGTATAACCACTCGTCTTTAATTGTTCATCCTAAAATCTATAATGGTCAAACTGACCCAAGCATCTGGCTTAAAGAATTTGATTTAATTTGTGACTGCAACCTATGGGACACAGATGAATTAAGATTTAAAAGACTAATTGCTTATTTGGCAGATGCACCGCGTGTATACTATTTAGAAGAAAGGTTTAAAAATCCGAATTTCAATTATCAACAGTTCAAGGTTGGGCTAGTTAAACGCTTCACAAGCATGTGTAATGAACTCCTAGTAACAGGAAAGATTCAAAGAAGAATTCAAGAAAAGACTGAAACTTTGGAAAACTATTGGTTTTCAAAAATTCAGCTGATAAACAGCTTGGCTCCAGAAATGCCGGAACGATCAAAAATGACAAACTTAATTGAAGGTTTGAGCAAAAATTTATACGTTAAAGTACTGGATAATGTTATGATTAATCCCTCAAAGAACATGGAAGACTTGTTTAATTTAGTAAAAACTATCAACGATGTAAACATATTTGTACAAGGCAAAGCTAACACAGAATACGGAACAAAGAAACTGCAATTTGAAAATGTATTTGATGTTGATCGTAAAAATAAATATTTTCAGAACAAATCGGATTCATATCAAAATAAAAGTTATAATCGTAATTTTAATGAATATACTAAACGAAACAATTATCCTAAAAATCAGTACGACTGGAATCAAAATGGACGCAAAAGCAACAATTATAATTACCGCGGAAAATTATTTCAATCTAATAATAGAAATAACCCAAACCAAGATCGTCGATATAATCAGAATTATAATAATTATAATCAAAGATCCTATCAATCAAATAACAGATACAGTCAAAACCAAGATCGCCGCTATAATCCAAATTACAATAATAGTTACGAAAGATACTCCCCTTCTGAATTCAAAGATCTTTTAAAATCTGTTGATCAACTTAAAATAGCATTTGATCAAACTCAGGGAAGAACTCAACAAAAGCAAAATTGGCAACCAACAAATAAATACGAAAATCGAAACAACAACAACTCAAATAATAGACAATTCAATAATCAGAATAGTACTAGACCAAAAGAGTATTACGATAAAAGATCTGAAGCAAAACAAAAAAATCTATGCTACATATGTCAACAACCTGGTCATTATGCGCCTGATTGTCCAAAGTCTAAAAAGAAAGAATTTAACGGAAAGCAGAAATCGGGAAACTAATCGCGACGCACGCTAGCGACGAGGCGTGTTTTGTCGATATTTTAAATCACTCGTCTACATTAATGTCCATAGAAATTATTATTAATGAGCATAATATTAAAGCTATTATTGACACAGGAGCAACAGTTTCACTTATACATCCAGATTTAGTACAAAAATTAAAATTAATAGAACTATTTGGCAATGAAATAAAAATAAAATTAATCGAACAAAGTTTGTATATTGCTGACAAAATCGTTAAAGTTGACATTAACTATAAAAACTCTAAATTCACAACAATGTTATACATTTTCCCTAAGATGAGACACGAAATAATATTAGGATTAGATTTCTGTCGTGAAACAAATATGACAATACAGTTTATAAAAGATGAAACTATGTTAAATTTTGGAGATGATCTATTTCATAAAAATAATAAATATCTTTATATATTAAAAGAAACAAAATTGAAACCTTTAACAGAAACGTTTATAAATACATTTGTAACACCGAACATATTTAATGAAACTTATTTTAACCCCGATCCTAATATCCTAACAAAATATCATATAATTCTATTACCAGCATTAATTAATACAGATACGAAAATAAATATATCAGCAATTAATTTAACATATGGTGAAATTATTCTCCCTGCAAATTTAAAAATTGGAGAATTAAGACCAGTCGAACAAATAGAGGAAGATTCTAGTCAATCAGTTCTTCTAACAGAACATCAGTTGGAATTGACTTATAATATTGGATCAAACACAGAAAGTGAAAGAACTTCTATTAAAAACCTATTAGATCAATACAGTAATCTATTTGCCACAAAAATGAGTGAACTAAAAAATGCAAAAAATATACAACACGAAATTGATACAGGAGATTCACAACCAATAAAACAAAGAGCTTATAAAACATCACCCAAAGAAAAAGAAATTATAAACACTCAAGTATCGGAAATGTTAGAAAACGGAATAATAGAAAAATCTCAAAGTCCTTGGTCATCACCTGTAGTCCTTGTTAAAAAGAAAAATGGTAAAATCAGATTCTGTATAGACTATAGAAAAGTGAATGCAGTTACCAAAAAAGACAATCACCCATTACCATTAATCCAAGATACTCTCGAAGCTCTTGTAGGTTGTAAATACTTCTCCAAACTTGACCTCCACAGTGGATACTGGCAGATAGGTGTTAAAGAAGATGACAGATGTAAAACAGCTTTCATAACACATGACGGACTATACGAATTTAAAGTTTTGCCATTTGGACTTTGCAATGCGCCTTCAACTTTTCAAAGATATCTTCAGCAAGTGTTAAACGACTTATTAAGAAAATGTTGTTTAGTCTACATAGACGATATTATCATCTATTCAAAAACATTCAAGGATCATGTTAAACATTTAGAAAGTGTTCTACAAAAAATAGAAAAATTTAATTTACGACTTCAACTAGAAAAGTGTGAGTTTCTATGTGAAGATATAAAATTTCTCGGACATAAAATTAGTATTAAAGGAATAGAGCCTGAAAAATCAAAGCTATTAAAGATTTCCCAACTCCAAAATCAGTTAAAAGTGTCAAATCTTATTTAGGGTTAACTGGATATTATCGACAATTCGTAGAAAAGTATTCTTGGTACGCCAAACCTTTGATTAACTTAACAAAGAAAAACGTAATCTTCAATTGGTCTGAAGATTGTGAAAAAGCATTTAACATATTAAAAGAAAAACTTATCAGTGCTCCAATTCTTTGCCATTTTCAACCTGGCCAACCCATTATCCTCTACACGGACGCGTGTGGATACGGTGTAGGTGCAATACTTTCACAAATAATAAACGAAAAAGAAGTAGTGATTGCATATGCCAGCAAAGTATTAAACGAAACACAACAAAAATACTCTGTAAGTGAACTGGAGTGTCTAGCTATAGTTTGGGCAGTGACAAAATTTAGACACTACATATACGGCACGCCCTTTATTATTAAGACCGATCATTGTTGCCTCTGCTATATAATGAAGATTAAAAACCCTAATGGTCGATTAGCTCGATGGAGTCTTCTTTTACAAGAATATGATTTTACCGTTGTTTACAAAAGTGGTAAAACACATACAAATGTCGATTGTTTAAGCAGATATCCAATCAACACTGACGACACCGTTAATGAGGAATTCCCAGTGTTAAGAGTTGAGTCTGTAGATATCGAAGATTCTCAAAAAACTGATAAATGGTGTCAGCGCTTAATTGAGAAAATCTTGAATAAAAGTGAAAAGAAATCCATGAAAAACTTCAAAATTCAAAATAAAATCTTATACAGAATATCGTACAATGTCAATGGAAGTGAAAAATTATTATTATGTGTGCCATATCTGTTACGCAATCCAATACTCGAAGAACTACACGACGATGTAACAGCTGGCCATCTCGGTTATGTAAAAACATATGCAAAAGTGCGTGAAAGATTTTATTGGCCACACGTTGAAAAACATATAAGAAATTATGTCAAAAGTTGTATATCCTGTCAAGAACACAAATCAGACCAAGGATTACCAAAAGGTAATTTACAACCAATTACGTCTGAAGAACCATTTTCACTTGTTGGTATTGACATTTTTGGTCCTCTAACCCAAACACAAAGAAAAAATAAATACATAATCATCTTAATCGATACGACTACTAAGTGGTTAGAGACTGCTTGCCTATCTAACATCCGATCAACAACAATAGCGGATTGGTTTGTCGATAAAATTGTGCTACGATTTGGTGCAATTGATAAAGTATTAACAGATCAAGGGTCTAACTTTTGTTCAAATTTTATGGAAGCCGTTTACAAACTAACAAAAACACAACATTTAAAAACAACAGCATACTATCCGCAGTGCAATGGACTAGCCGAAAGGGCTTGTCAAAACGTGAAGAATATGTTATCACATTTTGTAAATAAAGAAATATCAAATTGGGATTTAGTTTTATCAAAAATAACATTTGCTTATAACACATCAGTACAAAAAAGCACAAAAGAAACACCATATACTTTATTATACGGAAGACCACCGAAATTACCAATTGATGTAACATTCGAATTACCGAGAGACTTTCGATTCGGTGAAACCTATAAACAAAGAGTCGAAGAATCTATGGAATTGGTAAAGCTTCGTTTAAAAGAATCAAAAGATATTCAAAGAACTGAATACAATCTTAGACATCGCGATGTAGCATTTAAAATTCATGATTTGGTGGCACTTAATGTTACAAAAAATAGTTTTGGGATCAGCGAGAAGCTTTCCCCCGACTGGACCGGTCCATACGAAGTATTAAAGGTTATGTCACCCGTTACCTACTTAATCTGGCGACCTGATCAATCGCAGAAAGTAAGAAAGGTTAACATTCGTCGTTTGAAGCGCTGGTACTCCCGGGAGGCGGAATCAGAACTGGACCACGACGAAACTTCCGACGTTGCAGACGATAACCTGAAAGATTAATAATTAGATTAGATATATACATAATCTCAAATTGTAACTCAATTTTCCTTTTTCTTTGCAATAGACCCGGAGTGTCTATTCTTAAGAAGGGGGAAAATGTGAGATT
>JAQFYI010000044.1:0-10811 GCA_034694645.1 Euphthiracaridae sp.
TAGTGCTGTATTTTCGTTTTTTGTCGAAACTGGCAATTCTGTATAAATCGTCGCGAATCCGTTCCGTGACCTGCAGCGGGCCGCGGTACAAGCTTTTCAGCTTTGCTGGTTGACCTCCAGTGGCCACTTGAGTCCGCCGTACAACCACTACATCTCCAACACTGTACTGTTCTGGCGCCCGCCGGCGCTTATCATAGTCACGTTTCTGCTGTTGTTGTGACTCTTTCTGTTTCTCTGAGGCACTCTCTCGCGCGCCGTCGATGTCTGCTTCCACGCCGACATCCGTGTCGACCACTGCCGCTAATGCAGTGTCCACAACCGTTCTGGGACGCAGTCCATAAATCAGTTCGAGAGGTGTTTTTCCAGTTGAGCGGTTCACTCGACTGTTCAAAGCAATAGCTGTCCGACTCAACTGCTGGTCCCAATCTTTCATCTCGGCTGACCGGCAAAAGCTGGACAGTATAGGCACGAGCGTTCGATTCAGCCGCTCTACCTGACCATTCGCTCGTGGATTGGCCGTAGAAGTGAAAATGAGCTGAATCTGGTGCCGACCGCAAAACTCTTCGAACAGCGCGTTCTTGAAGGCGGTTCCTCGGTCTGCCACTATCCTCTCTGGCACCCACATCTGCTCTATCATGCTTTCCAAAGCTTTAATCGTGAGTTTAGCGGAAGTAGAGGCCACGGCGCGAAGCATCACCAGCTTTGAAAAATTGCAAATCCCAGCCAATACGAACTTCCGGCCGGCGCTTGATCGCGGTAGCGGTCCCAAGTGGTCAATATGTAATGTATTGAACGGGCGCTTTTTCCGTTCAATAATTGACATGAATCCCGGCTTCTTACCGCCAGGATCCTTAATGCTAAGACAGGTAATGCAGGCGCCCAGTACTGACCTTATAGTACGGCGCATTGCTGGGAACCAAAACCTGTTCCCGATAGCTTCTGCGGTCCCATCCAGTCCGGGGTGTCCGTAACCCTCATGTGTTTGTCGCACCACTTGTCTCCTGAGCTTCCATGGCACGACCAACTGTCCGTATCTCTTGTTGTTAAAGCGATAAATGTGCCCATTTATAGCTTTGAACTTGCCCAGCGGTTGCTCATACCACACGCCGCCATTATTGTTAATGCCTTCGTTAAGTTGTAGGCACAGCTCATCAGTTTTCTGAAGCGCCGTAACCCAGTCGTTGTGCGCTTCAATTCGGTAGATATCGAACTTGCTGGTGAAGTCGTCACCGATATCGGGCGTGTCCTCGATTGCGTTTCGGCTTAGAGCGTCGACGTGAGCCATAAGAGTGCCGGCGCGATGCTCCACATCAAAATCGAATTCTTGCAACTGCAAGACCCAGCGCGCGATTCGGGGGACAAGATTTCGCTTTTTGAGTCCTTGTCTAACGGCCTCACAGTCTGTCACGAGAAGGAACTTTTTCCCGTACAAATATATTCGCAGCCGAACGATGACCCATACAGCGCCCAGCAATTCTAACTCCGTTGAGTGATACTTTTCCTCTGCTGGTGTCGTACGGCGACTCACGTAAACTATTGGGTGGAGCTGTCCGTCAGATCCGTGCTGGAGTAGAACGCCGCCAATCCCGTCCTGACATGCATCGGTATGCACCTGACATTCCAGCTTCGGATCGAAAATCATCAGCACGGGTGCTGTAGTCAGCCTATGCTTGAGTTCATCAAAAGCTGTCGCGCAATTGCTACCCCAAACGAATGGCGAATCCTTTTTAGTGAGTCGAGTTAGCGGGGCGGCGACACCAGCATATTTATCGACGAATCTGCGAAAGTATCCCGTGATCCCCAGATACCCTCGCATTTGCCGGACGGTCCTTGGCTGTGGAAACTTTAATATCGCTTCGAGTTTCTCCGTGCCAGGCCTGATGCCGCCTTTAGACAGCCTGAAGCCCATGAATTGTACTTCAGAGCAACCGAATTGACACTTTCCTATCTTTAGTGTCAAATTAGCTTTTCCCAGCGACTTGAAAATGTGCTCGACCTTCTTAAGCAGTTCGGTGCCATTCGCGGCTCCCAGAAGAATGTCGTCCACAAATCTTTTTCCGTCAACCAATCTCGAGCCGCTGGTGCCGTCCCATCCCGTGAGAACGCTGGCCATCATTCGGTTAAAGGCCGCCGGCGCGTTGACCAGCCCGAACGGCATTCGCTTGAATTGGTAGCTTCCAGAGATTGTTGAGAAAGCTGTCTTATCTCTGGAAGCTGGCTCGACACTGATCTGGTAGTAACCACTAGCCAGATCCAGCACAGCATATGTGCGCCAGTCTCTCGTGCCTTCCAAAAGCTCCTCGATTTGCGGGCACGGGAAGTTATCCTTGACTGTAATCGCATTCAGTCTCCTATAGTCGACACAGACTCTCGAACTGCCGTCCTTCTTCTTGATGATAACGAGAGGGCTGTTAAATGCACTCACTGCAGGCTCAATAATGTCGGCGGCCAGCAGTTCGGAAACCAGCTCTTCGACTCTCTGTCTTTCCGCATATGAGTGCGGGAATCGCTTCTCATTCACCACTTTCGGTTCGGAGAGTGTGATTGAGAACTGTGCTGTCGGGTGGCGGCCGATCTCGTCCATTGACTTAGCGAAGCAGTCGCGGTACTTATTACACATCACTACTAACTGTTGCCGGTCGCTGGGGGTTAAGTCTTGCCCTATATTTAATTCGTTTTCTAAAATGGCTTCCTTCCCAGCGATAGCTCTGCTTGGCTTGCGATCATGTGCCTCAATCGCTACGACTGTTTTCACTTCAGTATTGCAGAGCATTGGGTCACTCACTTCGCTGGTGTCTGCCGTGTCGATGTCCTCGAGTCCGTCCATATCTGACACGAATGACGTTCTGTCGTGATGCAAGATCATAGTCACTCGAGTGTTCTCCAGCACATTCCTTCCCAACCATATCTCTGTTGGCATAAAGTTCGCTGGAACTACCCAGAGTTGCACTTCAGGCAGCACGACCTCATCCAGTTGTAATGTGTAGACGCCCAGCCCTGTCATCTCCTGAGCAACTCGAGATATGCCTCTGAGAATGACGCGCCGTTTCGGGTGCGCCAGCGGTCCCAGCTTCGCAGCCAAGTCACTCCTGATAAGCGAAACTTCAGCTGCAGTATCGATGCCCATCGTCGCCGTGATGCCGTTGATCTCAGCTGTTCGCATGAATCGGCTGTTCGTTGCATTGCTGGTTTGTATCACGTACGTCCCAGCAACCGGTACATCGGCAGATGGTTCTTCGGCAGGTCGTTCATCGGCGTCGGCCTGTATGTGAATCACGTTAGCCCTGTTAGTAGCGTTGGCCGGGCGAATCTGTTTCGCCGTAGCTGGTGTCGTCGCCGGAGGTTGTTTCTTCGGGCACTCCTTACTAATGTGGCCCTCCTCCTTACAGCTGAAACACGTGAGCTTATTTTGGCAGTCTTGCTTCTTATGCCCAGCTTTCCCGCACTTCATGCATTTCAGCACTACACTCTTAGTTTTATCTGCCGGCGCTGCTCCTGCATGTTTCGGCTTTTGCTTGTCATCACTCAGCACTCTATTCACGGCTTGGGCTCGAGTGATCAGTTCAGCGATGGTGTTGAAGTGCTGCCCAGCCAGGGCCTGAGCAATTTCCCGCCGTTGGAGTCCGTTCAATATGAACTCCTGCGCGTCGCTGAGTGACAAAGAAAAGCGAGACCCCAGGGCCCACTTGTTCAGAATGTAGGCTTCGATGCCTTCGTCGTGTTTCTGTCGTCGACTTAGAAGCTCGTTCTTCTCCTTCCAGGAGTGCTGGCGGTCTGGGATGGCTTCCACTAGTGCTGAACGCCATTCGTCAAAATGAATCATTGCGTCCCCAGCGCACGTGTGCCATATTTTGGCCGCCCCATCCAGCTTCTCCGCTGCGTATCTTAGCTTCTGATACGATGTCCAACGAAATTCGGTGGCGTAGCGATCAACGACTTCCAGCCATTCTGAGGTCGAATAGCGCGCGTCTTCAGTTCCCGAAAAAGTCGGAAGCTGTGGCGTTATTCGCCTCTCATACGGTGTGTTGTTTGCTCGTGCAGTCAGTTGTGCCAAAATTTGAGTGAGAGTTGTCATGTCAACACTCGGTTCAGGGCTGGTTTCGGACTCTCTGCCCGTCTGACTGTTCGCAGCGCTTGCTATACTATCGGTCTCTAACCTGTTAGGCTGCGATAACTCCTCCAGCAATCCCTCGATTGACTCTTCTATTTCGCCGAATTTAGTGTCCGCTTCGCTGGTCTTCTTCTCACTTAAGCTTTTAAGGCTTTGGATTATTCGCTCCGCCTTTTTAGCCTTCGTGCCATACGTAGCGATTTCCAGTCCCTCACAAAGCTCTCGAAGTTGTGCACCACTCAGCGCGACCAATTCCTCGGCCGAAAATTGAGACATTTTTGGATCTGTTGTATGAATTCGTCGCAGTTCTCCTTAACGAGGTATTCGCGAGAATCCCACTTATGATTATTGTAGTCGTAACGTATTACTGGCAACACACTGAATGTGAGCCCAGCGTAACGCTTTTGCCTTGCTATGCAGTCAATGCTATGATGCACGCACGCACTCGCCTATAGTGTCGATCAGCTGTTATTCGCTGGTCAACTCAGTAACACTCACTGCTCGCTGTTATCACTTCTTGCGCTCGTCTGATCACTCGCCCGCTAACGCTTAACATTTACCGATGATATTAATAACGCACAGCAATCCATAAATACTCGCGCACGACAATAAAAGCACACCATTAGTTGTATATAAGAAACTGTTTATTGTAAGCAAAATGAAAGATAAAATAATAGCATAAAAATGGCTGATCTGTTCTCGTCAATCGTCACGACATCAATGTCCAAAATAAGGGCATCGCCCCGAATATATAGCCCCTCACCTAATCCAGGATATATTCCTAAAAGTAAAAGAATAGAAGCAGCTTATAGTAAGCTCTTCCGTGTTGTGCTGCTTAGCGAGACTATTGTCATCGCTTTAGCCGCTCGAGTTTGGGTCGTTGACCACACACGGCCATCCGACAGGTCCGCTGCCCTCAGCGGAACCTATCCCAGCTGTCCCGGTGACCGTAGGACCTTCCTGGAGCGAACGCCGGTCAAACTTCCGTTTTTGGCTTCGCTGGGGCGGAACCGGAAATGGGGGTCCAACTTCCGGTTTTGATCGGATGGGGTCGGGGATTCGATTGCCGGTCACTTCCGGTTCGGGGCCACGGGGCCCTTCCGGTGGTAAGACCAGCGAATCACTAATTCCCGTTAATCGCTGGAAAACGCCATTTTCTTCGCCGCCGGTGTCTTCCGATCCCGCGTCGTCATCGATCGACACAAATAGCTTGGGATACCGCCCCCTATCGAACTCTAGTCTCTCGTTTTGCTGCGGCTCTAGTTTCTCAATCGGGTTGTCGGATGTTTTATCAGCGCGGTCTTCGCCCCGGTCGTGATCAGTCGTCAACTGCTCCCGTCCACTGGTGGCCAGTTCTACCTTCGTCTGTGTGCCAACTCCTAAATCTCTTACCACTGATGCTACGGTAGGCGCACGGCCGGTGATCCTATCTGCTGTTGAACTCCTTTCGGTCATTATCTCTCTAGTCTCGCAGTCCGTGTAGGAGTCTATATCGCAGTCCGTATCGAAGCCCTTGTCGCCGCATGTGTCGCATCCCGTATCGGTATTGTCATCGGTGCGGATGTCTTGAGATCCATCCTTACCCGAGACAAAAGAGATTTTGTTCTGGTGGACAATCATTGTCACTCGACTGTCCATCACCACATTCTGGCCCAGCCATAACTCGGTTGGCATAAACGTCTCTGGCACGACGTATAGCTGTACGCCCGGCAGTAGTGCGTCATCAAGTTGTATCTCATAGATGCCCATCCCTGTCATCTCGTAGCCGATTCGTGATATGCCTCTCAAAACAACACTTCTTTTCGGATACGCGAGTGCCCCGAGTCTATCGGCTAGATCTTGCCGAATCAGTGACACCGCCGCCTGGGTGTCAACCGCCATCGTTGCAGTTACGCCGTTTATAACTGCTGCTCGCTTCAGACGTGTGTCTCCCGAAAAACTGTTAATAGCGAGAATATCAGCTTCTTTTTCCTCTTCACTAACCGCTTCAATGTGAATCACGTTAGCCTTTCGGGGCCCAGCGGTTGTTCGCGATTGCATTGCCGGCTGTTTCGCTGGTGAGTCTTGTGTCGGCTGTTGTTGTTTCGGGCAGTCTGTACTTATGTGCCCCTCTTCGTTACACTTAAAGCACTTCACCCTATTTAGGCAGTCCTGTTTTTTATGTCCGATTTGGCCACACTTTAAACATTTAGTTGCAGCACTTTCTGACTTATCAGCCATCACTGATACTGTCGTCTTTGGTTTGTGCTTATCGTCTCCCAGCACTCGATTCACTGCTTGCGCTCGGGTTATGAGTTCGGCAATGGTGTCGAACTGCTGTCCCGCCAACGCCTGAGCTATTTCGCGTCGCTGGAGTCCGTTCAGTATAAATTCTTGAGCGTCACTCAGAGACAACGCAAATCTTGAGCTCAGTGCCCATTTGTTTAAAATGTAGGCCTCTATGCCTTCATCTTGTTTCTGTCGTCGGCTCAACAACTCATGTTTCTCTGTCCAAGAGTGCTGGCGATCCGGTATTGCACTTACGAGTGCTGTCCGCCATTCATCGTAATTAATGAATGCATCCCCAGCGCACGTGTGCCAAATCTTCGCAGCGCCTTCAAGCTTTTCTGCAGCGTATCGCAGCTTCTGATACGCAGTCCAGCGAAATTCGGTAGCGTAGCGGTCAACGACTTCCAGCCATTCTGAAGTAGTATACCGCGTATCTTCAGTTCCCGAAAAGTTCGGAAGCTGGGGCGTAATACGCGACTCATACGGCGATTGTGTCGTTCGAGTCGTTAGCTGTGCCAAAATTTGAGTCAGTGTACTCAGATCTACACTCGACTCGTTAGCACTTTCTGACCCACTGGTCGACGGACTGTTTGCGGCGCTCGTGTTACTAATCATAGTGTCTAACCTTTTATTCTCCGAAAGTTCTTCCAGCAGTCCCTCAATAGTTTCCTCTATTTCTCCGAATTTTTCGTCCGCTTCGCTGGTGTGCTTTTCGCTCAAATCTTCAAGGGTCTGGATAATACGCGCCGCCTTCCTGGCCTTCGTGCCATATGACGCTATTTCCAGTCCTTCACAGATTTCCTTGAGTTGCACCCCACTTAGCGCGACCAACTCTTCAGCAGAAAATTGACTCATTTTGGATCTGCTCGTAGTCTTCTTAAAGAGGTTTTTGCAGACAATCCCACTTCTGATAATTGTAGTCGTAAGCGTATTATTGGCACCACACTGAATGTGAGCCCAGCGTAACGCTTCTGCCTTGCAATGCAGTCAATGCTAACACTCGCGCCTATAGTCGATCAGCTGTTATTCGCTGGTCAGCTTACTCGCACTCACTGCTCACTATAACTACTGTTGCCGTTCGTCTGGTCATACGCCCGCTACCGCTTATCATTTACCGATACCACTGATATCACACAACAATTAATACATTCGCGCACAGCAATCACACAAATCAATTCAATATAGAATTAGAGCTTTTATTAAACGCAAATGAAAGATAAATATGAGATCTTGTCTCTACAATCGTCACGATATGAATGATTTCTGTCTTAACAGATACGTTAAGATATATAGTCCTCAATAGAAGGCATAAAAACCCATAACCAGGAAAAGATTAGCCTAAAAGCTACAAAAGAATAGAGAGCAATGAGTAAGCTCTTCCGTATGCTACAGCTTAGCGATGCTATTAAGGTCGCTGACACTAACTCGCTGGGGTGCTGACCACACACGGCCATCCGACAATTCCTCTGACCTCAGAGGAACTCATACCAGCTGTCGCGGTGACCGCAGGACCTTCCTGTGGCGAACGCCGGTCTAACTTCCGTTTTTGGCTTCGCTGGGGCGGAACCGGAAATGGGGGTCCAACTTCCGGTTTTGATCGGACGGGGTCGGGGATTCGATTGCCGGTCACTTCCGGTTCGGGGCCACGGGGCCCTTCCGGTGGTGAGGCCAGCGAATCGTTAATTTCCGTTAAACGCTGGAAATTGCCGTTTTCTTCACCGCCGGTGTCTTCCGATCTTACGTAGTCGTTCACTAGGTACTCGCAATGACGCCCCCGATCGAACTCGAGTCTATCGCGTTGCTTTGACTCCCGTTGTCCGGTCGAGCGGTCGGCTATAGCACTTTTGCAGTCTTTGTCACGGTCGTACTCCGTTGTCAACTGCTCCCGTCCACTGGTGGACAGTTTCGTGTCCATCGTTTTGCCAGCTATCGAGTCTTCTAATACTGCCACTTCGGTGACCGCACGTTCGACTTTTATATTTACCGCCGCATTCTCCAGAATTTTCTCGTTAGTATCGCAGACCATATCGTTGTCAGTATTGAGCATTTCAGCGACTGGTTTTACGACTCTCGGGCGTAAGGCATAAGTATGTGGAAAACACTTTTCGTTCACCCCCTTCTGTTCAGAGAGTACATTTGAAAATTCGGCTGTCGAGTGATCACCAATTTCTTGCGTAGAATTGGCGGAGCAATCCCTGGACTTGTTGCACATCACGAGCAGCTCTTTCCGTTCTGTTGCTGTCAGTCTGTCCCCAGCATTGAGCTCTTCTCGTATTGGCTCACGTTCTGTTGGTATTGTGCTGGTCTGGCAATTCGCTGATGTAAATGCAGCCACAGTTCCGACGTCAACTAAGCTGTTAGTGTCGTCACTAAAATCGTTTGAATCGCCGATTTCAATCTGTTTCAGTCTTGTGTCTGAGATAAACAAGGTTCGGTCCTTGTGTAGAACCATTGATACGTTAGTGTTATCCAACACATTCCGGCCCAACCATATCTCGGTCGGCATAAACGTCGCTGGGACGACATACAGATGTACGTCGTGCAGCACTACCTCATCGAGCCGTAGCTGATATATCCCCATACCAGTCATCTCTTGAGCGACCTTTGATATCCCCCTTAAGATCACGCTACGTTTCGGGTGTGCTACGGGTCCCAATTTTTCCGCCACGTCCTGCCGTATTAATGAGACTTCGGCCTGTGTGTCTATACCCAGCGATGCAGTGACGCCATTTATTTCAGCTGTTCTGATAAATCGGCTGTTCTCGGCATTACTGGTACGTATGTAATACATGCCAGCTTCAGGTTTCTCTTCAGTGGCTTCTATTTGGATGACATTTGCTCCACGAGCCCCAGCTGTCGTTCGCGATTGCATTGACGGCTGTTTCACTGGTGTGTCTTGTGTCGGCTGTTGTTGTTTCGGGCAGTCTGTACTTATGTGCCCCTCCTCGTTACATTTGAAACACTTCACCTTATTTAGGCAGTCCTGTTTTTTATGTCCGATTTGGCCACACTTTAAACACTTAATTGCAGCACTTTCTAACTTATCAGCCGCCACTGATACTGTTGTCTGCGGTTTGTGCTTATCGTCCCTCAGCACTCGACTTACTGCCTGAGCCCGGGTTATGAGTTCAGCGATGGTGTTAAACTGTTGTCCCGCCAATGCTTGAGCTATTTCGCGTCGCTGGAGTCCGTTTAATATAAATTCCTGCGCGTCGCTGAGTGAGAGAGAAAAGCGAGAACCCAGCGCCCACTTGTTGAGAATGTAGGCCTCGATCCCTTCGTCGTTCTTCTGCCTCCTGCTTAGCAGCTCGTTCTTCTCCCTCCAAGAATGCTGCCTGTCTGGTATGGCTTCCACTAGTGCTGCACGCCATTCGTCGAAGTTAATCATGGCGTCCCCAGCGCACGTGTGCCATATTTTGGCCGCTCCGTCCAGCTTCTCGGCTGCGTACCTCAGTTTTTGGTATGAGGTCCAGTTAAACTCGGCTGAATAGCGATCAACGACTCCCAGCCATTCTGAGGTTGAATAACGCGCGTCTTCGGTTCCCGAAAAAGCCGGAAGCTGTGGCGTTATGCGCTTCTCATACGGTGAGTTCGATCGCATCGTCAGTTGCGCCAAAATTTGTGTAAGAGTAGTCATGTCGACACTCGGCTCAGTGCTGGTCTCGGACTCTCTGCCCGTCTGACTGTTTGCAGCGCTCGCAATACTATGAGTATCTAACCTGTTATGTTGCGGCAATTCCTCCAGCAATCCCTCAATAGACTCCTCTATTTCGCCAAATTTAGTGTCCGCTTCGCTGGTGTGTTTCTCACTCAAACTCTCAAGGGCTTGAATAATACGCGCTGCCTTCTTAGCCTTCGTGCCATACGCAGCGATTTCCAACCCTTCACAGAGTTCCTTAAGTTGCACGCCACTCAGCGCGACCAATTCTTCGACCGAAAATTGAGACATAATTTGGATATGTTGTTGAATATGTGTCGCAGTTCTCCTTAACGAGGTATTCGCGAGAATCCCACTTCTGATAATTGTAGTCGTAAACGTATTACTGGCAACACACTAAATGTGAGCCCAGCGTAACGCTTTTGCCTTGCAATGCAGTCAATGAACTCGCTATACTGCACTCTCGCCTATAGTGCACAATCAGCTGATATTTGCTGGTCAGCTCAATCGCACTCAATGCTCGCTGTTATTACTTTTTACGCTCGTCTAATCACTCGCCCGCCACTGCTTATCATTTGCCGATAACATTAAGCGCACCCAACAATCAACATATACTCGCGCACAGCAATTAAAGCACACCATTAGTTGTATATCAGAAACTGTTTATTGTAAGCAAAATGAAAGATAAAAGTGATAGTGTGGGATGTATCCCACAGGCACAAGTAATTAGTGACTCAGTCGACAGCTCCCTACACTCTTCATGGACATACTAGT
>JAQFYI010000045.1:0-10689 GCA_034694645.1 Euphthiracaridae sp.
TAGTTTCTCGAATAGTGTGTGCTCAGCGAATATTTAAAATTTTCAGTTTGAATATATGTTTGGGTATTCATAAATTCTATTTATAAACAACAAACTCGAGTGCATATCTATATTGACGTCAGAAAGTATTCACAAAGAGAAACAAAATGATCCCTTTCTAGTGACCTTCACATCAGAAATGATGTAAGATTGTCACAGATAGGGGTAATTTATTCCAATTCTTTTGCGTTGTTTTGCTGTTGTTTTCCATGAATTATTATTCATTTGGTATGAGAATGAGTCATAACTCGATACCAAATTAAGCATTTGTTGAGTGATTAAATTTTTTCCCACTATTAGTAGACATAAAAGCGATACTGTATGCAATTTAAGACTTATAAGTCATAAATGAGAGAAAACTTATGAAATGGTGAGCTATTAGTAAAATGGAGCTATAATTGAATTATAATTCAAAAAAAATCATACGAATCATAATTCGTTTTCCACACTATTTAAAATGTTAGGCTAATTCATGACAACATTACTTAAGATTTTTCAAATGGTTTGTACTGCTATGCCTTTCACTACCGTTTTCAATCAATAGCTGAGTATTTTCTTAAATGATCAGAATGTGATACTCATTTAAAGGCATTATTAGTTGATAGCTGTACTTAATGTTAGTCTCATGAGTGACTAAACAAAATTATATGAATTTATATGCTTTAAAATTTATATGAAAAAATTTAGATTTAAAAATAAATGATATGAATAATCAATGATATTATGGATTTCATCTCTATAAGACTACTACCAAATCAGATACCAAAGTACCAATTTCTGTTATTTGGTATTCGCTTAATTACGATTTTTAAACACAGACGCCAATAAAAAGGTTATCCGTAGCTGATGCTTGTGAGAGGTGTCATCAGAAAATGGTGCCAAAAAAAGGTCACCAGATTATGCCCCTTGAAATGGGTCTTACACTATAAAGTTATAAAATCGCAAAAAGTGAACCCTAAATGCAAAATTAATACAATTGAGATCCTATTGATAACAATTATATAGATATGAAAAAAAAATGAAATTTTGAATTAATGACAAAATGTATGTAAAATAATAATAAAATGTTAATTTGGATAATAATTCATAAAACAATAGAATAATAATTCGAAATAACATTATTACATGTATAATACATAATACTTAAACTGTTTGATAAGATCCAATACGAGGGCAGGATCTTAGGTCCAGATATATGTAACCAAAAACAATGAGATAACGGGATCGCTGGCGACGCAGAAGTCGACCAGAACTTTAGCCTCCACCACATGATAAGGAAAATGATAAGGCGTGGCACCAAATGAGATTGTAGTGCCCGCGGAATGAGAATTAATATGATTTGGGCGTACATTTCCTTATCGTTATATATGAGAGCGTGTGTGCACGTCAGCCATAAGCAGATCCAACGTAGAGCTGTTGCTAATGCAGGCGAGCTGTCGATTAGCTATGATAAACCGTTGCGCTTAAGGACTGCCGAACATGAGTTGCACAACACATTAACTTCACGATAACTTAATTACGATTTAATGAAATAAATGAGACGTGAAGTTATTTATGAAAACTATTTATTAATTACTTAAATTAATTGAAAGGAGAGGAATCATAATTCCTCGGAGAGCACAACGAGTTATGACTCGTGTCTCCAAACCTTTCTCTGTGTTTGCAATGAGAGGCTAACACAGACACACGTCTAATGAAAGAGACTTTATGTGATCGCACTGACAGGCGAACCACGAATGCTTGATGTGATTGCTATCACAGCCAAACAACGAATGCTTGTCTACTGAGAGAGACAAGTCTTATATACATAAGTGCTTTCATTCAAGCGTGAGTCCAATGATAGGGAACTCTTATTAACATTACATATGAGATGACAATAATTATTATAACATGAGTAAGTTATGATAATTTATATAATGATATGTGATTATGAAAATGAAAGTGAAAAACAATAAACTTATGACTATATGATAGAAAGTCTTAAATGAATGTTCACGTGTTGTAACACATGAACTGTTATTACTTATCACGTCTCCCTCGTCCGGGAAATCGCGTCCCGCGATTTAAATTCGCGACGGGTTTACAATTTTTAATTTGAAACATGATTAATGACGTTTGACTTGATTTTTCCAAAAACTTTTTGGCTCGACTTTTACGATGACGTCCTTTATGGGTCGAAACTTAGGTGTGAGAAATCTCCGGCCATAACACGTGTGGTTCGGAACTGAAGACAACGAAGTCACGCAGACCTTCGAAATGTTCGGTCTCGTTGTCCTCAAAATAGTAGTCGAGATATTAATTGCCCCAAAGTTCTGATTCGCTCTGAATTTCGATTAAATTGATGTCGACATGAGGTGTATTGGCAGTCATGACGTCGACCTCCATATCGTCGTTAATAGTCATGACATCCGAGTGATGACTCGGACCGCATATGTTCGGAGTTGACTCCTTTCGCGTCGACATCACTAATGGTGGCGATAGTTTGTGACACGTGTTGTGATGCGACTGATGTGTCGACCCATTGTGCGCTCAATTGACTCAAAATGTTGGCAATAAATTGTGCGCCGCTTTCGCTCAAAGTGTTATGCGATTCACTGTTTTGTGACACCGATTCGGATATGTTTTGATCAGCGATTTGTGTCACGTCTGGTATGACTGCAGGCGTACTCTCAATGTGTGCCTTATTTGTGTCGTGAATAGGATTTGACGCTAAATTCAGGCGTCAATACAGTATTAAATTCGCCACTTATTTGGACCGCAATTACGTCTTGAGTAATCGAATCCATATTTTCGGCAAATGTGTTAACAGTGTTGTCGTCTTCGCTCATCAGATCTAAGTCTGGATCGAAATTTTCCCACTTATATGTCGAGTCGGTCATGACTTCACTCATGAGTGAAAGTCAGAGAGAAATAACTTATACTTCGAGTAAAATGCAAGTGAATTTTAAAATCAATTAAAAAATTATTAAAATGTTAATAAAAATTTGGTTAAAATGTTAATTAAAAAATAGCATAAGTTAAACAGTTTTATGAAATTGTTGTTTAATTCCCAAAAATGCGGTCAAAATTGAATGAAAATGAGATAATATTTTGACGCAAAACAACAAAACTGTAACTTAAAATTTGACTGCAATGTATGTGAATTGCGAATCAAAAGTGTGCACAATAGGGATCTCAACCAATTAGTGCCTAAATTTTGTCCACAATTAGTAGACATGACAGAAATACTGTATGACATCTAATACTTATGGGTTAACAAAATGTGAGATGATTTATGAAATGGTGAGCCAACAGTGAATTAAAACTCACAACTGTTTCATAAAAAAGATAGAAATATAATTGAATTATAATTCAAAATCAACGAATTATAAATCGTTTTCAAAAATCAGCCTCTTGTAATGATATGCCTTTCACCACCATTTTCTATGTATAGCTGAGTATTTTCTAAAGTGATCAGAATGTGATACTCATTTAAAGGCATTATTAGTTGTTAGCTGTACTTAATGTTTGTCTCATTAGTGACTAAACAAAATTATTTGCTTTAAAATTGATATGAAAAAAAATTAGATCTAAAAATAAATGATATGATTGATCAATGATTTGATGGATTTCATCTCTATAAGACTACTACCAAATCAGAAACAATGTACCAATATTTGTACATTAGTTTTCCCTTAAACACGATTTTAACACAGATGTCATTTAAAAGATCATCCGTAGCTGATGCTCAGGTGTCATCAGAAAATGGTGCCGTTAAAAGGTCACCAGATTATGCCCCTTAAACTGGGTCTTACACTATAAAGTTAAAAAATCGGAAAAAGTGAACACCAAATACAAAATCAATACAATTGAAATCCTCAATGCTAACAATTATATAGATGACTACTATGAAAAAAAATGAAATTTTGAAATAATGACAAAATGATTGTAAAAAATTAATAAGAAAAAAATTATTAAAAAAAATTAATAAAATTATTAGTAAAATTAATTAAAATTTTGGTGAGTGAGTACACTATGAAACACTCTTCCGGAAATTCATCATAAAAGATGTTTTCCGTCTTTACCAAACATATACTTAAGATACGAAAAAAACGCAACTCGAGCTCAGCGTTCGTATCGTGACGGCTATGTTCGGTGCGTTTTATGTTGTATTCTATGTAACTTAAGTTTGCATGGTTTGGTTAAGGTTAATGCAGAAGATGAGCGATTTTGCAAAACCAAAAAAAAATGAATTTACTATAAAAAGAGCAAAGTCTTAAAGAACTTTTACCGCTTTATTGTTAGGGGTTTTGAATTATTAATACTTTTCATTCTGTCTTTGATATGAGATTATTAGATTAAAACTATATTACAAGAAAATGTAAATTACTATTCATACGAATTATTATAAGAGATTAAACTTTTTTCGTATTTTTATATGAGAAAAATTATTTTGAATTATTATTCATAATATTTTATTTGAGTCATAACTCAGATTTTGGCTCAATATGACAAAGAAATGGCTTAATCTGAACTATAATCCCTTTTTTCATACTCCATCGTGAGTGCTATACCTAATTCCATGAGATCAGTGCATTCAACTGTTTTTCTTCGTTTACTCATAGTAGGCTCATTATTTCTTTTTCTTTTCAAAATTTTTTATCCTTCAGAAAAACATAGTCTTGTTTTAATTCGGGCTGATCTTCGTAACGTGATAGGGCTCAGATCATTGGGTACATTTAAATTTGATTTCGAATTATGATTCGCTCCAAAACTCGAATTATAATTCGGTGGTGAACCAAACTTGAACTGTTTTTTACCGCCATTTGCATTAAACTGAAAATGATTATCAGCATTGAAAGCATTTTGCCTCTTTTTTTGTTTTTGTTTTTCTCTTTCGCGTCTCTCTTTTATTTCAGCGATTTCTTTCTTACGTTTTTCTATGTCTGCGTTAAGCTGTTCCGTAGTTTTTACATTATCTGGTGGCCAATTAAATTTAAAACCAGTTTCTTTATTTTTGGCACCAGTGTCTGAACTAACATAACAATCATTATCCTCATCGTTAAGAAAACCTCTATTAAACAGATTTGTTTCCTCTGAATCATCATTCAGTTTCTCAGTTATGTCGTCATAATTTTTCGCCATTTTCGGCTCAAACACTCGAGATTATGATCTCGAAGTTTAAGAAAACCTCGTACTCGCCGCCTCCACCATATGATAAGAGGGAAGTTAGGGATTGACAGAATTAAATCGCATTCACTCTTATCTTTATTAATATAAAACTGTTTCGCTTACTATACGCTCAAACGCTCAAACCTTAGCTGTATATGAACTCAAACCTTAATAGCAATTTGCAATTTATCCGACGAGAGGTACGGATGAACGAGTGTTGAACCGATGTGCCTGACGCTGAGCTATCGAGTGCTGACCAGTAGTAGTGTTTAGTCCTTACGAGCCGTCCCGCACATAACACCTCACTTCACGATAACTCAAAATAACTTAACTTCAATTCACTTAATGTTTAGTATATGACACGAAATAAACGAGACGTTGATTTGTAAACTAAATTACTTTATTTTCAATATAATTAATAACAACAGAGAGAAGTATAGGAATCATAATTCCTGTGAAACATACGAGTGATAACTCGTTTCCACCTTCTCTCAAGTGTTCGCAATGAAAGGCGAGACACGACTCGTCTGCTATGAGAGGCAAACCGAGAATGACTTGTCTAATGAGAGAGACTAGTCTTATATAACTTACAAAACAACTGTAAATGAAAGTACAGTATGTTATGAAATTAACAGTTCGATAATAAGTTCAATGTAAGGAAACTTATTAAGCTTTTGATATGAAAGTACAAAAGATTTCAATTATAAAAATGAAAGTTTATAATTAGCAAAACATATAATGAGTTCACAATGAAAGTGTGAAACTGATTAACTAATGATAGAGTATAATACAGTATTGACTCAATTATATGATTCATTGATTGATACGTTTATTCAATATTACGTTTCGATCGATATCTCTTATCACGTCGCCCGCGTTGCTGAGAACGAGCGACCCCGCGAGTACCCCCTCGGGTCTGATTCGGGCCCGGGTTAAAATTAGAGGTGTTCGGGAAACTGAAATTAAAATTGTTTTCGACAGTCGGGGTTTGTTCCGCACTTGTCGGCCAGTAATTACGCCTTTTGTAGGGTTGAGTAGACTGGGCTTCGCGCATATAATCAGGGTTTCGTGAACGTTTATATGTCGGACAGGACACAGCGGATCTGTGTTGGGGTATACCTGCCTGTCTGCGTTCAAATTCTTCACGATTTCGAGCCTCATTTCTCTCGATTTCTGCGTTACTTTCTTCAAGAAGTAAGCCTGAGTTTGAGTCTCGACTCAGACCTACCGCAATATTGATTTTTTGACCGGGTTGTGGTGTTTGACATGCCGGCATAATGACCAGATTATAATCAGGTCTAATATTTGCCTTTTGAAAAGTCATTGGAGTGGGATTTGCGAGTCTCGCCACTCTATCGGCATATTCTTGTGCACCTCCAGGTTCGGGTCTCATTAAAATAGGGTTATACATAAATTGCCCTAAAGTAAAGTTGACATCCTTTAACAAGGGATAATCTTTTCGAATATGTTCGACAAGATCTTCAACTCTACTATTTAATGCATAACCAAAATAAGTCTTATAAGTATTGTCGAATAAGTTGTGAATAGTGAGCGGAAAATTTACTGCAGCTTTTCCTCGCTCTAACCGTCTGTGGTCTGCGACCGCAGGCGCGACAAAACTTTTCATTGGGTTTAACCGCATATAAGCAAATGTCTCTTTTCGAATGTCTTGGCAATGATTATAATCATTGCGTTCGGCATTTAAATTTAAATGTTCGATTTTGATCGATAATTCGCCGATGTCTCGACTTAATTCTTGACATTTCTCGGCATAATGTTCACGACCTTTTTTATAAAATTCTACATTTGCTTTGAGTTCCTTATTTTCAGATTCAAGTTTAACATAATTTTCATTTAAATTTCCTAAATCTGATTCGAGTTTCAGGACTTTTTCCGCTAATTTTGACACTTTTTCGGTTTCCAAAAATCTATGTGCCTCTGATTGATCTGCTTTTTGTTTATAAACTTTGACATATGCGGACATATTCTCACTGATCCTGTCTTAGTTTTGCATTTAGTTTTTGCATGATTTTTAGTTTCGGTTGTCTTATAAACTGTATGACAATCAGTACAATATGACTCTAATGAGAATAATTTATTTAGAAAACTATTGTTCGGTTTCTTTTGTTCGGGTCGAGTCGGAAAAATAGTCCTCCTTCTGAACACAAGGGACATATCACGACATCGACATTACAACAATAATGTCGTTCGAGATTGTCGGCCCTATCGTTAATACAATCGAAACAAAAATAATGTCGAACATCGAATTTAAATTCGACATTATCTTTCATATATTTGACAGACTTTCGATTTGACGGGTGACACATGACAGGCAGATAACAAATGTCGCGACATATCGCGCACATGAAATTAATTTTGTCATCTTTGGTTGCATTTTTAGGCCGAAATTGTAAACGTTTTAAATGATTTCCCAGAGAAATGCGATAATTATCGCGTCTCGGGAACTGAACACGTTCTAAGAATTTCTGGCGATGGGGTGGGACTATAATATCGCAATTTAAACTCTTATAATACTCAAAAGTTGGGTGAATTTCTCCCGGAATTTCTAAATTGCGCGCTTGATATATAGGGTCCAAAATATAATCCCAATTTACAAACATATCAATCAAATCATCTGAACAATTAATATTATCATACCATTCAAGGTATTCAGTGGACGTGCGATACATTTGTTGTTTGTATTTTATGCCTCTTATGCCAAAATACGATTCTTCACTCCATCCTAATTCGGGGTGATTTGGCATATCATAGTCTTTATATGGTCTCTCATTAACTGGTAATTCATCCCTTGTTTTGTAAACTTTGTAAAACTTTTTGCCTCTAAATGTCGAAAAGGCTTTCATTTCATTACACATTTTTATCGACACTTTCACTTCGACGTCCTTTATGGGCGAAAGTTTAGGCGAGAAACGGATTTTAGGCCACTGTTGCACAGGTGTGGTCTTGAAGACCGCGACGTCTCGCAGGCCATCGAAATGTTCGGTTTCATTGTCTTCGAAAGTGTAGTCCAAATAGAAATTTCCCCACATTTCAGACTCGCTTTGAATTTCCGTGTAATTGATGTCAGCCTGAGATGTGATATCAATTGTGGTGTTGGTCTCCATATCGTCGCCAATAATAATCGGTTCCGAGTCATGACTCGTGTCACACATGTTCGGAGTTATAACTCCTTCAGTGTTCGCATCACTAGTGGTGGCGACGGATTGGCTCACATTCTGTGTCGAGACTGAAGTGTCCATCAATTGTGCGCTCATTTGGGTTGAAGTCATATGTGACTCGACTTCTTGTGACCCAAAAATGGATACGTTTTGGTCAGCGATTTGTGTCACGTCTGGTATGACTGCAGGCGTGCTCTCAATGTGTGCCTCATTTGTGGTGTGATTTGTATTTTCGCTCAAATTCACCACTACTTCAGTAATCGTTTCGCCGCTTATCTGAACGCTGTTCACGTTTTCAGTAATTTCCTCCATATTTTGGGCGAATGTGTGGACAGTGTTGTCGTCTTCGCTCATCAGATCCAAATCTGGATCAAACACTTCCCAAACGTATGTCGAGTCAGACATGACTTCAGTCATGAGTGAAAGTCAGCGAAAAAAATCACTTATATTTCACAAACAGTTAACAGTTTTTGCTAATTGTTGTAAATTTGCTTATTATAATCAGTATTATATATGATATGAAATGAGTTTTAACTCAAACAACAAAACTGTAACTTAAAAGTTGACTGCAATGTGATGCGAATGCGAGTCAAAGGTGTGCACAATAGGGATCTCAACCTATTAATGCCTCAAATTTGAAGGTTTCATAAGGTTATGATTAGTTTCTCAAAAAAAACTCATAAATTTTAATTTAAGAGAAAATATTAGTGTTTTTTTTTCTAATTTCAATGAATTATAATTCATTTCAGTTACAATCGAATCATAATTCGATACTGAGTTGTATGTTTGAGATAATAAGTAATTTTATCCCAAATTAGTAGATATGAGATCGTAATTTTTGCAGTTCAATACTCATAAGTCATTCAATACTAAATTTGAAGTAACTTATAAAATGGTAGAACTCTTGACATGTAGTGTAAGTTTGAGTGAGAAATGTCAGTGAATTATGATTCATAACAATTTACACGAATTATAATTCGTTTGTTAATTATTAGTTATATTTTGACTATTTATGAGATGATTGTAATTATCAATCTCTTGTACTGCTATGCCCTTCACTACCATTTTCTATGTATAGCTGAGTATTTTCTGAAGTGAACAGAATGTGATACTCATTTAAAGGCATTATTAGTTGTTAGCTGTACTTATTGTTTGTCTCATGAGTGACTAAACAAAATTATTTGCATTAAAATTGATATAAAAAAATTAGATTTAAAAATAAATGATATGATTGATCAATGATTTGATGGGTTTCATCTCTATAAGACTACTACCAAATCAGATACCAATGTACCAATTTCTGTTATTTGGTATTCCCTTAATCCCGATTTTAAACATTGATGGCAATGGTCATCGGTAGCTGATTCTCATCATTAACTGCCCCTTAAACTGGGTCTTATGCTACACAGTTTAAAATCAAGGAAGTGATCCCTAATTACAAAATCAATACAATTGAAATCCTGAATGATAACAATTATATATCGATGAAAAGAAAATGCTATGAAATTATGAGATAATGAAAAATGTATGTAAAATATGTTAATCTAATATTTATTTGGATAATAATCCATAAAATAAGTTAAATGACAGAGTTATTGCTCAGATATTACTATCTGTTCTGGTATTATAATAATCCAAAATTAGTGTATATCAGATAATTATTCTTGTGATATAATATTTATAAGTTATGAGAAGTATAATAACTTATAAAATGGTAGTGAATTATAATTCATCACTTGTTTACGAATTATAATTCGTTAGTAATTGTGTGCTATATTAAGCCATTTGTGTGACTATTTATAAGAAATAATTATTTATTAAAATTAGTATACTTTAATATTGTGTGAAATGTTATGACAGAAATGGTAAATTTCCATGTAATTATAATTTATGACAATAAATACTTGAGACACAGTTAAAGCGTGTCAGAGAGTTTAAATCAATTTTATATCAGAAAATATTAGAATGAGTTGTAAGCTTTATATATGTCACTATAACTTACTTGTGATTGAATTATGATTCAATTTGTTAAGCTATCGAATAATAATTCGATTAACTTTTCCAAAACTAATACAATTAGTCATCATTAACTTTATTGGTATTTTTTTCCAAAAATATTGATATATGCACTGCTATGAATTCACTACCGTTTTTATCGATAGCTGAGTATTTTCTGAACTAAACAGAATGTGATACTCATTTAAAGACACTATTAGTTGTTAGCTGTACTTATTGTTCGTCTGATGACTAAACAAATGACTAAATTATTACGAAATTTTAAAATTCAATTGAGAAAAATTATATTTAAAAAATGAATGTA
>JAQFYI010000046.1:0-10573 GCA_034694645.1 Euphthiracaridae sp.
ATAGACTGGGGAAGTATGGACACGACCAGCAATCAGACGAACGCTATCAAGAAATCCCTCGATGGATGGGATGCCGAAGAGTGGAATGAGTTCGACGAAAATGAGGAGAAAACTGAAACGAATGAACAAAGAAGAACATCCCTGTCGTCGCAGTCGAGTACTGCCGGAGTCAAGACCGAGAGAGCGGAGAGAGCAGAGAGAGACGAGTTTTTCGACAAATATTCCACTACAACATCGACGGCGAGCGCGTATCACACGCTGAAGGACAAGACAACCATTCAAAGCAATGAAGAACTCGAGAATAACTGCACTGAAGGGGAGGGCGACGCGAGGCTTACCAACGCTAACAAAGTTAGTGCTAGTCATGGAGAGGACGGCAAGAGAGGGGAAAAGGTGGACGACAGGAGACAACAGCGCCTCAAAGACATGGAAGAGAGGAAAGCGTCGCGAAGGGGTGGCAGAGGACCGATGAAGTTGGGGGCCCAGAGAATCACGTGATCCACTCTCACCTCATGCCCCACTATTTCATGTGCTATTCTATATCGTTTAATATTTAATAACAATTTAATATTTAATACACGAATGTTTTGTATTTAATGTCAATATTCTCTCAAATGGCGACACAATTCCCAACTCTCGTACTGTTTTGACAATAATAACAATAACGGCAACAAAAATATTTGTACTTTCGCTCAAAGAATAGCTATTTTTATGACGCGATGCGTATTAATAGATAGTCGACTATAACTTATGTTACTTTTAAACACTGTTTACATTGAGGTCACAGTAAAGTACATTCAAAGAGATGAACGGATGAACGCTGTGTACGATTGCATCATATTTACAAACAAAGGGGACGATCGCTATCGCTGTCGACCAATAGCTGTTCGACCGGTTGTGAGTGACGTCAGTGACCGCCCACTCGATGGCATGTGGACATCATTCACGCCTTTTTTCTAAGACGACTACCACTACACGTGGTTTACATAAAGGGGGCGATTATTAATTTTCCGTTCGTTTCGATTGCGTTTTAGCGAAAGAGGTTTAACTGATTTGCATTATTATGTGTTTAGAGATAAACAATCGATTGAAAGCACTCGGGAGTGACATCTCCTCTAGGATTAGCTTTCATTTAAATCGGCTTTTATTTGATTGGTTTTCATGACATATACAAAACAAGTTTTCAATAGGAAAACATGTTTATTGACGAGACTCGCATAGAAGTGGTTTTACTCGTCTATTAAGCCCTACAGTGTGTTGATTGGGTTGAGCTATTTTTCTTGAATTAGTACTCAATGATGTATATCATAGTTACATTCAAGTCTCACTCTAATCAAAGTTCAAATGATATTTACGTCAAATTATATAACTTATAATAGCTTATTCTGTTTATTATGTTTAATCTCTATTTTAAAGTATTAACTTATAAAAGCGAAATATATTAAATTATATCAGTTGCTAAATCGAAATAATCAGCATTAAATGTTCATTAGCAGAAGCATAGTGAAAGGTGGGGATTCCAGCTTACCTGTAAAGCAAATTTTTTATCCCACTATACCTTTCGCGTTATTATTTTCGCGATGCACTTCTAGGGTTAAAAACACCCCGACCTTTCTTTCTGTTTCTGTAAGTTTATCACTCTGTTTTGGAGTCTATTAATTCCTAAAGTCTATTAAGGATGTCTCTGTGGAAACTGAACTACAGACAAACAGACAAGTTAAATCTATTAGCTCATTTTATTCAAAATATAAGATAAATATTAAAATTCTAACTTATTTTATATTAATATTTTAAGTTAAGATATAAATATAAGATACATACAGTCTGTGACAAAACCTCGTGCACTCGTTTTTGCCTATAACTTTTTAAATATTATGAATTTTGAAAAGTTATACCACCATTTTCTAGGAAATGTTGGGGAGAATTTTTCATATAAATATTATTGGGATACTTCACTGAATAAGAGCAGTGCATCAAAATCTTTAAAACTGCATTGCAAAATAGATAATTCAATTCTCACAATGGCAATAAATAAAGCATGGCAACATTTATCATAGTTCGACTTATTACATAATTATGAACATTTTTGCCCTTTACATCATTAAATTATCTCCTTTGGTTCCTGAGATATTAATTATTTTTAATTTACACAGTAAAAAATATGGTTTAGTATTGTATTAGAAAAAATTAAAATAATTAATATCTCAAGAGCCATAAGAGATAATTGAATGATGTAAAGGGCAAAAATGTTTATAATTATGAAATAAGTCGTACTATAATAAATTTTTCCATGCTTTATTTATTGGCTTTGTGAGAATTGAATTATTTATTTTGTAATGCAGTTTTAAAGAATGCACCACTGTTATTTATATGAAAAATTCTTCCCAACATTTCCTAGAAAATTGTTTTATAACTTTTCAAAATTCATAATATTTAAAAAGTTATAGGCAAAAAACGAGTGCACGAGGTTTTGTCACAGATTGTATATACTTCTATTCAACATAATATTTATTGAAAATATAAACAAAATATTCCTTATTAATAGGGTTACTATTATAACATAAAGGGTACATTATTAATTAACATTTAGCCTTATAAAAATCTATGTTTCAAAAGGTGGAAAAATCCTTTTACACGTATACTACTTGATGCGTATTATACAACTATAGGATCCACCTATAATTATAACGCTAGGCGGCGTAGTTATAAATTTTTAAATTCACAACTTTAAAAATTTAATAATAATATTTCAAAAGGAATAAAAGTTGAAAATAATTGAAATTCGGATTTGGATAATTAAACAGAATTATTTAATGAATATCAATATTAGCTAAAGTTTTAACTCAACCTCAATCAGAAAATCTTAAATTAAAAGATCAACTAAAAATTATTGATGAAATTAAATCATTATTTGATGGATTTGCAAAAGATAAATTTTTATTTTGCCTTAATAAAAATCCAAATTTATATAAATTTACTGAAACAACGAATATTATGGAAATTTGAAGCAATATATAGTATGCACCTTTGGGATCTGTAAGATCAGTTTCCCCATATAAAATATGTGGCCGCGAAAGCGAAAAGGATGCTTACAATAATTCTTAAAAACTGTAACTTATTTTTAAAAGCTTTCTTTCTTATTACGATTACATTACTTTTATATGTAAAAATAATTTTATTGAAAAATTAGCATTTATCGTAAGCATCCTTTTCGCTTTCGCAGCCACATATATTGCCTGACAATTTCCAAATACTTTTGGAAACTAAGTAAAAATGATTGACAATAATATCAATTCTTTTATTGCTTAAATATCTTAATGTCAAAATATCTAACGAATAGTCAAATAAAAAATTAAAACTAAATAAATTTGAAATTTAATAAACCGAAACAATAACCGAAATTTTATGTTTTAAGAACCGAAATGCCGAATGAAATTTAACTTTTTTACGACCGAAATATTCGATCTCTGTATATAACACAAACAAAGCTGCATTAAATGCACAATAATTACCACCGACTATAAACGCGATCGGGCTATAGTCGTGAAATTACGGTATTTAATTTATCGAAATAAATTAATAAAAGATTTTATAAACCTTATAGTTAAAAAAGGGAAACTTATTTTGTATACTTTTTAAAAAGGGGGATAAGTATTTTGCTTCTTCCAGGGGAGCAATGTCCCAGTGAGGCGAGATATTTGGCAAGCCTAGAATGGCGGTGAAGTGTATTGAAGCTAAACAACTTGAGATAATTAAATAAATCAAAAATTTTAAAATTAAACTTTCAATTTAAAGGATAAATGCTAATTGTACATTTTTAATATCAAGAATAGTTCAGGATATGCGGCAACTGCTTCGATTTTCAGCCTGATCATAGAATAGAAAATATTGTACTGTATTGCGCATAAGAAATGCTATAAAATAAGCTGAGTGACTCAATAAGTTCAAAATCTTGCAGTCCTTTATCGGTGCAGTCGTCACATATATTAAAATTTTAAATATCTAAAACTAACCTACCTGACTTAATATAAATTAACATACAGTATATTAACTTTATTTCTTATCTTTAAGTATAAATAAGGATAACGGAATCTGACGATGTTTCACGTTAGAAATATTTTTAGGGGCACTTAATATAAAATATTGAAATGTTTCAAAATAAAGTCACAATACGAAATAAGAAATTTTATATTTTATTTAATGTTTCGATAAACAATACATAAAAAGAATACGGAAATAAATCCTTATATGGAGTGTTCGGCTTATGATTGCACTGCATATAACCTTTAATAACTTTATTGATATGGACTCAAATAAAATTAATTTTTGAATTTAAATAATAGCTTATATATAGAAAATATACAAATCATTAAATTAAGCAAAAATATCATTATCACAAATTATTGGAAATATTCTTTGAGTGCTCTCAATTACTCAATTTGCACACTTTTGAGCAATCGAAATACTAATAATTGGCCATATTTATCTTAATACTTTAACATTTTAGCCTTAAATAATCTCACCATATACTCTTCTTTGAAAAAACTGCATTATAGTTCGTTAGGTCATGTTTGTGGCACATTTGGTGCATTCATTTTCTTCTCTATGAAAATAATACTATTCTCTTTAAACAAATTTTGGGACATTTTTTACATCTTTTATTGTTGCCAAATCAGGAAAAATCAATCCAAAACATTAGTTATGATGTTCGTGATTAAATATAATCATGATTTAGGTATTATGATTTCTATATCATCAGTTCTTTGATAGAATTTCGATATGATTTTTGAATGTTGAATATTAAGCTTTTAGTATTTTTAAAGTTTCCGTTCGTCGAAACGGTTCATGTTGGTATTTTTTAAATCTTAAATTGCGATACACATTATACTGCATAACTTTCAATCATGAAGTAAGTTAAATTGTTTTTCACTCTTCTCCATCTACTAAGAAGTGTTTTAGAATTTTGGTTTTACTGAAAATAGTTGAATTTTTCATAAAAAAGCAAAATCTTATTTTGAAGTACTTGCCCTTAAAATAATCTAATTATCGTAAGAAAATTTTTATGGCAAAGACATTATCATATCCTAAAAATAGAATGAATTAGGCTTCAGATCGAACATATAATTGTTCAAAACAATTCATTAGTTATCTCGCGCTAGCTCTCTATATGCAGTGCAATCATAAGCCGGACACTCCTTATGTATTTTATTTATTTATTAATTTATATTGTTATCTGCTTTACAGTTTAAATTCGAATAAGAATTTTTGTTTTAATTTAATGGCCAGTATTTATGAATTTAAAAATTTAAAAATACCCGGAATATACCAGTATTCATCAAATTCTCATAAGGACATTGCATATATTGAGAAAAAATATCTAGAATGGCTGACTAATGAGGAAAGATTAAAGAATTACGCTAAAATTACAATTTCCGAGGATTATATTGACCTCTACACCAAAATTTATAGATGCGCTAAATCAAAAGAACGTATATTATTAATTATGAAAATAAATGTAATACTTTTAATAATTGATGACAATGCGGACAATCTGGCAAAAAACAAAGACAGCACACAATTAAGTAAATATTTTGGAAACTTGATCAATATTATTTTCAACCCATTATTGGTGGATTTTGATAGTGAGTTATATTTATGTTTTGCCTATCTATTATATATATCAATATATCCCTCAATCTAATTGTTAACTTAAAAAAGATTGACTGATTTCTCAATTAAACAACTTAAATTTATCAAAAGAATAATTTTAATTAATTAAAAAATTGTTTTGAATATAATATTGATATAGAAAAGTGTATATAACTTACTAGGGTTATTAACTTAATTAGGTTGCCAACTATTAATTTCAAATTGCTATACAATGTATAAAAACATAATTATAAATTCATGTACTTTCCTGTACAAAAAAATTTTAACTTGAAATAACAAGATATTTTTTTAATATTATGAATTTTTAATTTATACATTGTATTGTACAGGTTGGGTGACCAAATAAAAATATGGTAATAAATTAATTTTGAGAAATTTTCGGTCAAAAAATAGGAAAATAAAGGAAATTATTGATTCAAAAAAGGGATAAAAAAAGGAATAAGTGTTATGTGTAAAATCCAATTTTTATTTATTAAGAAAATTGTACCTTTTTTACCTTATACCTTGTAAATTTTAAAGTTTTTAATAGATTCATATTATTTTGGACATAATTTATAAATTCTAGATAATTTAAGGTATTTTTAATATAAATCTCGGCTTTTATTTAAATTTATCCATATTTCCATAAATATCATAATTAAGATTAGATTCTAATTTAAGAGAGGAAAGTTATTTAAACTGGCATCTCTTCAGCTTCAGTTAATTTAATTTTATCTACAAATTGATTCAGTGTTTGATTAATCTTTTGAACCCCAATAAATACGTTTCGATAAATCTTACTAGAGTATTATTAAAGTATTTTAATAATTAAATAGCAAAAATTTAGACTAGACTACTTAATTGATTATTCTAAAGTAGTTGACTTACTAATCTAAAGTGAAACAGTCTATTCTTCGACTTTCGCTTTTTACAAAGTAGGCAATGTAATCGACTATATCGATTTAATCGCGCATAACTAATGCAAAGTCTATAACATTTCAAATAAAACTGTATCTTATGTCTATCTGTATTTAATAAATATTTTATTAATTATAAAATATAAAGTTTAGAATCTGTTAAATAAACATTAACTTGATTTATTAAAAAATTTCTCTAAAAACAGAGAATAAAGGAACCTACAAAAATAAAAAGGAAAGCCTTTAAAAAAGAAATATCCTCTATAAAAAAGGAGTTTTGGTCACTATATTTACAGGAAGTGGTCAATCCTGATTCCTGTACAGAGTCTTTAATTCCTGTTCAATATTCATTTACGGTTAGGAACCTCAACTTATTTTATTCGCTATTATGTATTGGATAATCTTATATTTAAACAATTCAGGGTTTTATTGTTGCGCGAATTCATATTTAAAATTTCTTACTTTTTTGCACAACTTATGTAATCTACAAACTGTGAAATAGCGGACAATTGTTTCGATCATACTCTATGAATTTTAGCAACGCATTTCAAATAATCAAATGAGACTACGCTGACCCCCCCAATTGGGGGAGTCTCCCCCTTTTCAAACTCAAAATTTGGAATTTTTAAAAAAATTACATGTTTAACTAAGAATAAAATTTTATAACTTAAACATTTATATACAGATTTTACCTTTATTTTTTAGGTCGAATTTTTCGGCCTTATGCAATTGACGCTTTTAGGAAACAAAATTGTCATACAAATCCGAAGAGTTTTTGGACATCCCCCTTTCTCCCCCAAATATTTCTTAAACTCCACCAAAAGGCATCACTATAGGTGTTGAGCGTAAATGAGATTATTTGAAGTTTGTTAGCCTTTGATTGAGCGTGTGTAAGTTATTTAAAAGCCATATGTGATTAGTTTCAAATTACTTAACTTTCAAGAATTTTACTTAAAGTAAAAGATTTTACAGATATTTATTTCAAAATAGTCTAACAAACATTCTAATGCGTGTACAACACTGTCCCATAGAAAGTTGTAATATTGCATTAAATAAATCTAATAATATTACTCTAATGTATGATCAATAAAAAGGTCGTTCAAATATTCCCCCAGAGTATACAAAGCGTTTCAAATTTATGTTTGCCAGGTTATGAAGAGAAATAAATGTTTAATACAATTAAAAGGTACCAAAACTTGTTTATTTATGTAAAGAAAATTTAGTTTACCTTGTGTACAATATTTAATGGAATTTTTTTCTTTTTCATAGTAGTAACAAAATGTTTACCCTCTTTTTCTTTTCATAATAATCTTTTATGAAAACTGTTAATTACATTTTTACATATATTTATATCGATTTCACCACAAAATTCGCTAACTGATTTTTAATTGATTACACGTATAGTTAAATGGGGGAACATATATTTTATTTTTTAAATGTCCATATAAAAAGAAGTCATACGTATTTAAATCCGGTGAATATGGAGGCTAAAAATTTTCGGCTTTATGGCTTAACATATTACTTCCAAAATAATATTGCAAGAATTTTAAACTTTCCCTGGAAGTGTATGGTGTAGCACCGTCTTGCATAAATATTTGATATGATATTTCATTACCAACTAAATCTTTTAATTTAGGAATAAAGAAATTGTCTAACATATTTTTGTAAGAAATAGTGTTTACACATTCTTTTTTCATTATTATCCTCAAAAATGTAAGGTCCTGTAATTCGACGAGCTTAGATTGCGCACCAAACTGTTATATATGCAGGAAATCCTGATGTTTCGGATACAATTTCTGGTCTTTCTTCCGCCCAGATTCGCATATTTTGTTTGTTTACAAAACCAATAACTGTAAAATGCGATTCATCCGAAAACCAAATATTATTTATAATATCTGAATTTTCTCAAATTGATTTAAGCATATTTTCACAGAATTGCTTTTGAATAGGAAAGCAGTGCTCGGGAATTTTAGCCTAAAAATATTTTTAAAAAATAGTTTTTTATAAGAAAATATTTTTAAGATCTAAACAATGATGACAATAATATTAAAAATATAATACCGCTTTTTGTATTTTAAATGGAAATAGTTTCAAATCTATTCGAAAAAATTTTCACATTGATTCTTGATTAATCCCGGTCACTGCACTTAATTCCCGTGTGTTTTCCCTTCTTTATTTTTAAGAAATTTTTCACATGTTTTTAGGTGTTCTCACAGTTTTTTTGCGAAATTTATGTCGTGGAGTTCAACTGCCAGTAGAACACAATTTTTCATAATTATAATTAATGGTTCGCTGTGATGGATATTGTTTGCCATATTTATCTTCGAAACACTTTTTTAATTCACAGTATTTGGTTTTAATACTTTTGTCTTAAATTATCCATAATTTTATTTTAATTTAATAATTAACTACTGATTTACAAAAATTATAGATAAATATGTTAAAACAACGTGTTTTGATAAACATAAAAGCGCTCATCTAACCACCCTTTCATAAATTTTCAAAAGACAAGCAGTGCAGGTGTTGAATACTTTTCTAGATTAGCGAGATTTTAAAACTGATAATAATTTGGCAAACATAATTTTGGAACGCTTTAACTTGTTTAACCCGTAAATGTATTATTTTATATTATAAATAAAATATATAAACACCAAATATCTAAAATTATGTAAAATAATATATATCAACATTACTTTGTCTCTGAAACTAGTCTTTGGTATTTGATTATTGAAGGCTAGTTTCAATGGGAGAGAGCTGTACGCGCATTAGAATGTTTGTTAGACTATTTTAAAATAAATATCTGTAAAAACTTTTACTTTACGTAAAATTCTTGAAAGTTTAGTAATTTGAAACTAAGCACATATGGCTGTTCACTTTCTCACACACGCTCAAGCAAAGGCTTACAAACTTCAAGTAGTCTTATTTGATTATTTGAAATGCATTGATAAAGATCATTGTGTGTAATCCAAACAATTGTCCTCTATTTCAAGGTTTGTGGATTACATAAGTTGTGCAAAAAAGTAAGAAATTTTAAATAATCTTATATTTGTTTTTAGGAAATTCAAAATTTCAATTACAATTTAGTTCTTCACTATTTATTAAAAATTTACTTAAATTGCAGAACTTGAAGGTCATATTCAATTATTTTCGGAGTTACTTATCGAATTGAAAAGTTTTGGCTTGATTGAGGGATTGTACGATTATATTACAATGAATATAAAAAATTTCTTCCAAATTGGTCTCTATTTTCATCTAAATTATCGCCTAGAAGAGCGATATTTGGGTATAAAAAATTATTTAAATTACCGGGCACCAGACTCTGGAACATTCCAGTTGATCGGCTTTTACGAGTTTGCGCTCGAAATTAATTACACCAACGATGTTCGCCATCATCCGGATATGAGAATTCTGCATAATTTAGTTGGACTTAGAATGACAATAGCGCACGACATTATGGCGTTAAAATGCGAATACATTAGGGGAGAGGTTATGAATTATGTGATTTCCTATGCCTTCGAGAAACAGTGTACGCTGCAGCAGGCGCTCGACAATTCTGCTATTTTTGTCAATAAAATCGATAACGAAATAAAGCAAAGCATTAATAAAATAAAATCCAACACATTTTTTATGGAAAATTGTACACATTTGGACGAATATATCAGTGGACTTATGGATATGAGCTTTGGTTTTGTTAATTGGAATTCGACTTCTTCGCGATATCAAGTGAAGGAGGATTTATTAACTGTGGATTGGAATCAAATTAACCGTAATATGAGAAACAGGGACATTAATCGGATTAATGATTATCTAACTCTAGAATCAATTATTGGCAAAGACGCTAAATATTATAACTATGATTTGATTTGATATAGTGTTAAATTGATATATTAAGTAAAACTTATATAAAAATTTCGTAAAATTTTTGAAATATTAGATAAGTTGTTAATATCTGTTAATACTATGATGACTAAGAGTCGGAAAAATATGTAAATGAATATTTTTAGTCT
>JAQFYI010000047.1:0-10557 GCA_034694645.1 Euphthiracaridae sp.
TATGTCATTAATTAATTGTTTGAATTTAATAAAATATTGAGATTTTTAAAAAAAATTTTATCGCGAGCAATATTTATGTAACGACCCAATAGATTGTATTAAATTGCGACACAATATTGACAATAGACATTCAACTGATTAATGACTACAAATATTTTCAAAGCATTAATGGAGATTATAGTTTATATTGTCCCGATTCAACTGTTACACATGCTAGCGATAGCCTATTGTTATTTAGTTTTAGACGCTTAACTTATTTGTATTTGAGCTACCCTTGCGTTCAGTCAAAAACGCTTTTATTTCGTTAAAGTTTAGTTTTTTTAAACCGTTCTTACTTTATTTGTGTCACTCTACGCGTCTTCAAATTTGGCGCAGCCGATCGTAGGAATGAACCTAAAGCTAAACTCGAATCGATTTATCCACGAAATCCGATTAAAAATCGAGATACAGTACATCTAACTGTACTCACGTTTTATCTGACAGCTCACGAGACCCCCACTACGACGATGACTACGACTACGTCCCGTCCGGACCGTCTTTCAATATGCAGACACTAGAGGCCGCTTTCACCGAAATTTAAACCGATATGAGCTGAGACATCCGAAATCTGGAGAAAAAACGCCGAAATCAGACGCGTATTTGAGACTCTCAATGTTCCAAATAACAGAACACCAAACGCCGGACAAACTAATACAACAAGTGAGCCGCAAAGATTATCGCAAAATGAAACAAAAAACGCAGCGAAAATCATGTCGAGATTCTAACCGAAAGTCGAAGCAAAGCCCAATCCGTAGCGTTGCCTCTACATGAGAATCGAATGAAAGCGAGCTCTCAACCGCCGCCTGTATTTCAAAATGCGTATCGTTAGCTGTCAGACATAACGTGAGTACAGATAGAGGCACTGTATGCCGTTTTTGAATCGGATATCGGCAAGATAGCGCTATCGCGTAAAAACAGTTGTCGTGACAATATAAATTATATAGTTACCAACAATGCTTTGGAAAGAATTGTAGTCATTAATCGGTTGATTGTTTATTGTCAATATTGTTTCGCAATTTAATACAATATAAAAATGACGATATACCTTTATTAGCCTTATATCGTATCGTAGTACGCATCCAATCGAGTAAATTACAAATAAATTATTTTATTTCATCAGATATACAATTATTTAAATTCTCATCAATCTTTATATTTAATAAGGTAGATAAACAAAAGTTTATTTAGCGTTTCCTATAATCATCATTTGATTTCAAACGCTTAAGTTGGTAGCCGTTACCAACTTAAAGAACATATTCATAAAATAGTATCAATTGGACACATGCTGCATCTACTAATCTATATTATAAAATTTTTTTATTTTCCTAAATATCTTCCTTTTAATCTATAATTTAGATTTACATGTAAAGAAAGACGTAAATAAATTTGATATCCGTCACAATACAAATATATAGTCCTTTATTTAAGAAATTGTTTTGTAGTTCCTTTATTGATTTTGACAACATCCTCAGTGATATATATGATTAATTCAAAATTAAAATATTTTATATAAATATATGTTTTAAATTTTAAACTCATCTGATTAAAGACAATTTTTTCAATCTAAATAAAAAAATATTCTTTCTATAAAGAAACAACTGAATTAGTTAAAACCGTACAAATTTGTTATAAAATGAATACCTAAAAATTATTTTTGGACAAAAAGAAAGGGTAGGATCGAGAGAGTGGGGAGAATGTTAATTTTTATTTTAGGTACTTGGCCGGGCTTTAATCTAAGTAATAATAATAATAACAATACTTTATTGGAAACACTTTTTAAGTTACAACTTATTTAATTTATTTATTTTTAAGTATTGCTAAAATATTTTTTCTATGAAAAAATAGCTCACCATTTAGCGTTTTTCTTTATTCTCGAACAACTTTGTTAACAAATTTGTGTTTTTCGGTGAAACTTTTCCACAAATATATGGTTTGTCGATATAACTTTCCTGTGTAGTCCTTTACAAACCAAAAATGTTTTTCTTTATTTTTAATCATATGAATTATTTTAAGGTATGTAAGTATATTTTAAATGCAAGTTTAAAATAAATTTATAAAGAAATTCTCCATCAATCTAAGTGTAACCTAACACGAAATGGGACTAATTGTTATTATCGGCATAGAATAATCAACATAATACAATGAGAATCATAAACTTTTCCGAATTTAATCATATAAGAATATGATGGTCCCATAAATAAATTATTTTTTGATGAACGCCTAACGAAATAATAAAACCTAACGCTTAGAGTAAGTGGACGCCTCCATATAAACAAAAGACCCATGTGAAGGTTCAGCTCATCAGCTTTAACACTATAAACGCATTAGCGATTTAGGATAATAAAGTGAAGACATAAAGAAAGTCTCGCTTTTTAAGTTAGCTAAAAATCTTATCTCTAAACTTCTGCAATTTACTGGAAACTCTGGTTTTAGATAAATTTGAAAATTTGTTATCCTTGATCACTAAAGCGTTTATAATTAAATTTTTAAACGTTTATAGTGTTAAAGCTTATGGGATGACCACTCAAATAGGTATTTTGTTTATACGGGAAGCGTCGACTTACTCGTTCTTTCTTCTGCTAATCGTTCTCTCTCGCGTGTAGATAAATTAAATAAGTGAAGATAATTTTGATGTAACAATCTTTCTGTAGTCGATTCTGGACCAGTTTACGCTACGGTTTGGGCATTGCTTCGACTTTCGGTTAGAATCTCGATCTGATTTTCGCTGCTTTTTTGGTTTCATTTTGCGATACACTTTGCTGCTCACCTGTGGTTTGAGATTGTCTCGCGTTTGGTTTTCTGTTTTGGGAAGCCCTGAGCCTCAAATTCGAGTCAAATTTCGGCCTTTTCTCTGCAGATTTTTTAGGTCGTTCTTTCTTCTGCTAATCGTTCTCTCTTGCGTGTAGAAAATTGAATAAGTAAAGATAATTTTGTTGTAACAATCTTTCTGTGGTCGATTCTGGACAACCGCAGCGTTTAAACGGAAAGCGTTCTCGATTACAGTTTAATATGTTTAAAACATTTATTTGTATAATGCTGTAGCAGACTAATTGATTAACCATATAAACTTCTTAATGATAATTTAATTTATTCATGTTAATAGTTTTATCGTAAGTAATTCAGGTTGCAAAATTTGTTGAAAATGATTTAACCAATTATATAGGTTTTTGTTGACAAATTAAATTATATAATTTTTAATATCGATAATGTTTTATTTAGTGGCTCTGAACTTTTCTGGCAATGGCGAACGAAACATGTTGAAGTTCTTTAACTTTTACTGATTTTGTTGTTGTGGTTTCCTTCTCGCGATGGGTCCCGTATTGTCTTTGAGACAGAACGGTTTCAATAGTACGGTGGTACTGAGAGAGATCGGTCTTGAGAGTGGTCACAATGTAGTGCATAACTTTTACTGGATATTTCCGCTGAATGTGGCTCATGAGGTTGCCATATTTCGAAATTATTAATTGTTATCTATTATTTGTTTGAATTGCCACCACTCTTGTTGATGTTGTCGGACATTCTTTTGCTGTGACGTGGAATATCTCTCGCCTTGCTTTAAAGGTATTTCGAAGTATGTCTTAAGGATTACTACCCACTGAATTTATACGTATTCACAGCTGTGATATTTCGTTAGGCGTTCATCTAACAAAAATTTATTTATGCAACTATCATATTCTTATTTGATTAAATTCGAAAAAAGTTTATGGTCATTGAATTGTATTGGTTATTCTGTGCCGGCGATAACAATTAGTTTCATTTCGTGTTAGGTTACACATCGCCTGATCGAATAATTTTTGACTTCCGATCGCAGCGGCCTAGAATGTGGTTATGTTTATGTTTATGTTTTATCTTTAAGAGCATGTTTTACATTTATCTGTCAGTAAATGTGTTTGAATGTCACTATAATTTGTACGTGTTTGAACTTATTTAATTATTTACCATTAATTTAAATGTTTGTATGAATTTAATATCAAAGCTGTTAAATTTATATTTGTATGAATTTTTCTTTGAATTATAATTTATATGTGTATAGACGTTGTGTATAAAAATGTATTACATTTATGAATTTAATTATATGTTTTGGATTAATTTGGTTTAAATGTTTGAATAAGTTAATGATTAAGACTAAGTTTGAATCAATCGTGGTTGAAGAACATGAATAAATAAATATGGAAAAGTTAAACTTTGATATTGCAGATTATTTATTCTAATTGAATCACTCAAGAGTAAACCTTGTCTATCTTGACCATAATTAATTACCCTCCAAGACTGGGTGACACCCGTAAATGCGATTTTCTCCAGGTACGGGAGCCCCAAGAAGTGTTGTTGGTTTAAAGGTTTAGCCATGAAAAGGTGATAATGATTTACGACCTATGCCTATTTGATGCTAAAAGGTAGGACAATCACTTTTATAATTGAATGCCCATAAAGATTGATCCATCGAAGTTAACGTTTAGATTAATCAATTTGTTTTAAATAATTAATAAATAAACACATATGCTTACACATATTAAGTTAATAAGAGAAAGGCAGAGGATGCTAACTAATATAATGAGTTTTTTTTGCAAAATTTTATCTAATTTTGCAACATTTTTTAATCGGCGACCGCTATCTACGGCCACCTATCCCACCGTTGCAACCAAATTGTGGTGTTAGCTCACCTTTCGACCACCACCGCGGCGGACACAGACCAGAATCCGGAGATGTACTCGGACCCGGACCTGGACTTGGACCTAAGCATTGATTGGTTTGCTATGTCTCTAATTTATTGGGACATAAGAGGAATCCGGTTATAACGGGCTGTTGCACTGGGAACCGATATTTATAAATTGAAGCCGTCGAGTGAGTCAAAAATACAGAGATGGGCAAAGTACGGAAATAAATCCCATAATATATTTAAAAATAAAGAAAAAAGGTTTTTTGGCATTTGAAGGACTGGACAGGAGTCATAACAAAAAATCTTACCAAGCAAAAAATTACTTTACAACAAAGGGATCCAATAATAGAGAAAAACGCTAGATGGCTTAATATTTTTTCAAATATATATAAAAATTAATTTATAAGTTTTTAGAAAAAACCCGTCCGAGCACCTAAATTGCAAATTAAAATTTACTCGCATCACTCCAACTTTTCCAGTATTTTCGATTCGATATACAATATTTAGGTGTTAATTTAATAAAATATTATGTTATTCTTGGGTAACATTTCAAAATTCAAATATCATTTAAACTATCAAAGAAAGCTATTGGAAATAAAAACGACAAATTCTTTCATAACCACGACAAAAACCAATTATATCCACAATTGGAAATTCAAACAATAAAAATGCGGAAGTAATAAAAATAATGAATGAAACAATTAATTAATCGATGGGTATAGAAGATAAATATTGTTCGAATATATTGAGTCAATTATGCTGATAAGTCCACTATATGGTGAAAAAATTGCTTTATTATATATATATGTATATATAGATTAGTAATATTTGATATATGATTTTAAATTAGCTCTAATTGGTATGAAGTGGATGCGTTAATAAATAGTCTATCGGGTGAAGAGGAAAAATATGTTGTACGCACGATGTTTGGCCTCTATTTAAACGCTGCGCCAAAGTATCTCTGACTATATCATTCTAGTGGTTCTAATACATGCAAAACAGTTAGAAACAATCACCAATAACCTGAAAGAAAACTTCCATAATCTCTGTCATTAGCATTTCTAAACGCTATCGCTGTACTGAGATCTTCACATGTTTAATCCTTTAGTCTTGAAAAGTGTTTCACTTTCTGTGTCATTAAAATATAAGTTCATTGAATGTCTATTTAATAAAGAATATAAAAACTTAATAACATCTTTTAATCTTAATATTTTAAAATATAAATTATTGTTATTTTCTATATCATATTTATTATCAACTATTCTAAAATATAATACTAGAAATGCTAATAAGATTAGAAATTTTATGTAAATCGTAAATTTCGCAAATAAACGTAATCTAAAATTATATCTGAAATTATTAAAAATTAATCTATAATATTATTACTTATATGTTACATGTTTTTTACATTCTAAATGACATTTCCGTTTTTCAATAATCGCTACTTATGTTTGTGATATTAGGAACTTATAAGAAACTCAATGTCATCAATGTTTCACTAAATTTGGAAAATTAAATTTTGAATACAACATCAAGCCCGACAGTGACTAATCTTTGGGAGATTACAGTGTCTAATTGTGGATTATAACCTAGTAACTATTTATAAAAAATATTCAGAAATAGTCTCAATATCTTAATTGTTATATTGTGACGCAATTTAATACAATCCACAAATGACATACTTTCATTAGCCTTTTATCGTCTCGTAGTACACATCCACTAGAGTAAAATATAGCACATATCCAATTTGGTCAATTGTCTCCTGCGGTCTTTAAGTTAGCCTTACCTTTACATATAAGATTCCTTAAACTATTTGGACAAATTTTAATAATCCTAATTTGTTCTTTGCTGAAAATTTTTAGATTTTTGCTTTTAAAGTTCGGTCAATATATAAAACTTTTGTACGGTCCTATATGTATCAAGTAGACGAATAAATAATTAGCTTAGCACATTCGCAACTGTTTTATGTAATTAATAGAAAATCAATTAATTTTTGAGTAAAATATAGCACATATCCATCAATTCGTGGACGAAATACAAAAATCATGCAGATTTTTAAAAATAAATCATATTATTTCATCCGATTTAAAATGTTTTAAATTTTCATCAATATCCAATAGCTTTATTTTAACATAAATTGTGTTTCTCGGTGAAACCTTTACACAAATTGATGGTTTTCCGAAACAATTTTCCTGTGTAGTCCTTTACAGGCCAAAAAGGTTTTCTTTAATTTTAAATATATTAATTCTTTTAAGGTATGTAAGTATATTTTAATTGCATGTTTAAAATAAATTCATAAAAAAATTTTCGATAAGTATAAGTGTAACCTTACTCAATATGAGACTAAATGTTATTTCTGGCATAGCATAACCAACACAATATAATGAATAACATGCCTATTTGATGCTAAAAGTTAACGCAATCACCATGATTGATTGATTGATTCATTTAGGTTAACGTTTATATTTAGCAGTTTTAATTAATTAATAAATTAACACATAGGCTTACAAATATTAAGTTATTAAGCAAAAGGCAGAGAAAAATAACTAGTATACGGAGTTTTTTGCAATATTTTATCAAAATTTTAAAAATTCTTGAATCTACGACAGATATCTAAGGCCACCGATCCCACCGCTGCCACCTAATTGTGGTGTAAGTCCATCTCTTAACCCACACCACGGCGGACACGAATCCAAATCCGGATATGAACTTGGGCCGGAACCTGGACTCGGGTCTGGACATTGACTAAGACCTTCACCTGGAATCAGACCTGGACCTAGCACTTACATTTGGACCTGGACCGCAACTCGGACTTACTCAAATTTTGGCATAATAATTAAAGGAGACTTATCTTCGACAAATCACCGGAAGAGAAAACGAATCGGTGAATTAACTTATCGACAAAATACGAAGGAGTTGCGGACGAAAGACTGCCAAGTCTCCGTTCGGTGCACAACTGAAGTACCTTATTAGATGGCGGAAGAATTATAGTCCGACGGAGCACAACCAGAAAGCGGACAAAAGCGGACATGAGCGAAGGCCAGACAAAATACACAAATTAAAGTTAACACTTTTATTAAACCGGTATTTATAAATTGAAGCCGTCGAGATAGTGAAAAATCCGAGTTGGGGATGAACGGAAATACATCACACAATATATTTAAAAATAAAGAAAAAAAAGTTTTTTTTGGCCTTTAAAGGACTGGACAGGAATGCCAGAACCATAATAATTTTAAAAGGTCTCATAGAGAAAAATAAAAATTACTTTATAACAAAGTGATCCAAGAATAGAGAAAAACGTTAAATGGTGAAATATTTTTTCAAATAAAGATAAAAATTAATTTACAAGTTCTTAGAAAAACCCGTCCGAGCACCTAAATTGTAAATTAAAATTTATTCGTATTAATCCCACTTTTCCAATATTTTAGTTTCGATATACCATATTTCGCTGTTAATTTGATCATATGACCATTTCATGTAAAATATACTATATTCTGTTATTACTAAGCACCATGCAACGTGGGAAACATCTCATAATTCATATATCGTTGAAAATAACAAAGAAAGTTATCGGTAAAAAAACGAAGAATACTTTCATAATTTCAGGACAAGAATTAATTATATCCACATCGAAATTCAAACAATAATAATGTGGAATTAATAAAAATAATGAATGAAATAATTAATATATCGGTGGGTATAGTCGATAATCCTGGTTCGAATATTTTAAATGTTTTGCTAGTAAGTCTATTATATGATGAAAAAATTGCTTGATTATAAATATTATATATAGAGTACTTTTATATGTTATATGATTTTAATTCAACGCTAATTGGCATGTAAAGGACGTTTTAGTAAAGAGTCTATCGTGTGAAGAGAAAAATAATTTGTTGCATGACGTTTTTGGCCTATATTTAGGCGATGCGCTTAAGTATCCATTTCTCATTCATTCTAGTGCTTCTAATATATACAAAACAGTAAGAAACAATCACCCATAACCTGAAAGAAAACTTCCAAAATCTCAATCCTTAGCATTTCTAAACGCTATCGCTGTACTGAAATCTTTACCTGTTCAATCCTTTATTCTTGAAAAGTGTTTCACTTTCTGTGTGATTAAAATATGAGTTCTTTCTTTGTCTATTTAATTAGGAATATGAAAAATTAGTTACATCTTTTTATTTCAATATCTTAAAATATAAATTATTGTCATACATTATATCATTATTATTATCATTTATTCTATAAAATAATACTGTATAAAATAATATTTAAAATATTATTTGTTATTATTCTTAAAGTAATAATATTAGAAATTTTAGGTAAATCTTAAACTTCGCAAATTAACGTAATCTAAAATTATATCGGAAATTATTAAAAATTAATCTATAGTATTATTATTTAAATGTTACATGTTTTTTACATTCTAGATGTCATTTCCGTTTTTCAATAATCACTATTTATGTTTGTGATATTAGGAACTTATAAGAAATTTAATGTCATCTATTTTTCACTAAATTTTCAATGGAAAGTTCAATTTTGATTACAACATCAAGCCCGACTGTGACAAATCTTTAGGAGTGTACAGTGTCTAATTGTGGATTATAACCTTGTCACTATTTATAAAAAGTATTCAAAAATAGTCTCAATATCTTAATTGTTACAATTCAACATCATAAAAATTTAACTATTCAAAAAGCTCTTCTTATAACGTATTTGTTTATAAATTGCGAATGTGTTGTAACTAATAACAGAACGGGTCGAGCCTGGATAACAGGTTAATAATTATAATGTCAAATGGAATCTATTAGAATTAAAATTGAGGATTTTAGGAATGTACTGGAATACATTTCACGCTATCATAACTAATAAATACTTAAAAATAAAGTATAAGAATATAATAAAGATTAAGAAATGATTATGTTTAGAAAAATATAAACAAAAATTAATTCCATTTTTATTCAAGAAACTATGTCTATTTATAAAAGTTGCAAATAAAGTTTTATATTGTGATGACAAGTACAGTATCTCGTATAAAGTAAAGCGGTTTACGAAAAACAACTAAACTAATGAAATAAACGCGTTTGCGAGTGAATGCAACGGTATCACAAATACAAATCAGACGTTAAGCGTTTAAAAATAAATAACAATAGGCTATCGTTAACGCGTGAAACAGTCGAGTCCAGACTATAGAATCTCCAACAATGCCTCGTAAAGAATTGTAGTCATTAATCGGTTGATTGTCTATTATCAATATGGGGTCGGAATTTAATACAATCCACAAATGACATACTTTCATTAGCCTTATATCGTATTGTAGTACACATCAAGTAGAGTAAAATAGAGAACATATCCATCAATTCGTAGACGTAATACAAAATTCGTGCAAATTTTTACAAATAAATCATTTTATTTCATCGGATTTAAAATGTTTTAAATTTTCATTAATATCCTTGAGATAATCAAAAGATTTATTCACCGTTTCCTTTAATCAGTATTTATTTTCAAACGCAGAAGACTACGTAATTCATAACTTCTCCCTCTAAATATTTGAATTTCATCCGCACAGATATCGTTGGAAATTATCAATCGAATAAAGATCAATATATGTAATTCTATCGTATCGGGATGAATTCGAATTTTTTCGTCGTTATCAAATTTAAGAACATATTCATAAAACATTATCAATTGGACACATGCTGCATCTACTAATCTATTTTGTAAAAATTTCTTTTTCTTAATATCTACTTTTTAATCGATAATTTAAATTTACATGTAAAGAGAGACGTAAATAAATTTGATATCCGTCACAATACAAATATATCGTCCTTTATTTAAACAAATGTTTTGTAATTCATTTATTG
>JAQFYI010000048.1:0-10487 GCA_034694645.1 Euphthiracaridae sp.
TTATCCGTCAAATATGTATAATGTTTCCGTATATTTACTGGTTTTATGTATTATTTGCAAATACATTTTGCATTTATGGGAAATAAGCAAAAAAAATTCATTTTTATTGATGAATACGGAAAATTGCTCATTATTTTTCAATAAAAAACTAATGTCCCCGTGTATAAAAGTTATTAATAAAGGTTGTCCCGTTTCGGCAATGATAGATCTGGTCAGTCTAAAAATATGAAATGCGATTACATAAAGATTTAAATTTCAATTTTATTTATATATTTTCATATTTTAACTCAACAACTATTGTTACTTTCATTGTCAAATTGTCAAGTCGTTTATATTGTCCTTCTTCTCATATCGTTTTACTAATCGTTCTATTGGCGACTTATTTCGCGAACAACATTGTCTCAGCTGTGACGGTGATAGGGGTCTAAATGTTGGCATTCGAAAACGTATAATAAAATTTGTAACATAAAAATACTAGTAATATTAAAATAAAAAGTTTTATATTTTAAATGTATGATAACAACAATATGTGTACAAATCATGCACTTTAGAGCCATCAATATCTATTCATATACTAAAGCAACAATACATACTGTATATTAATACTATATACTCTATTAATGCAGTTTAAGTAAAATATAAGTTAAACGATCTTCAAATGAAGTTTGAATACAGGAAATCAATCCATATATATGCCGCGAAAAGTGCGGCAAAATCTATCCAAAACTGTGAAAACTTTTGAAGCAGAGGCAGAGTTCCCTATTTCGGCTCATAAGAACAGTTGGGCAACTACATGTTATTAATAATATTATTAGAATAATAAAGTACACTTTAGCACTCTGGTATTAAAGACTTAAATTAATTTGTCAAAAGATTTTAAAATTTATGCTCAAACAATCAATTTTTAAACATATTTTTTAATCCTTTGCTGATTTAAAAAAATTAAATTTATTATAACTTAAAATTTTTTTATCTCCCAAAACTATTAGAAATGAGGGAATTAATTATTTATTTTCTATTTTTGTTCTGAAATAAATAAATATATTTTAAATAAATCATCTTTTGCAATGAATGAACACAAGAGAGCTTTTAAATATTGAATATTAAATATTAAACAAAAAATTATTATGGGCATATTTACTATTATCAGCTAAATTGCAGGTATTTTATGCGCTGAATGAGCGATAAAGAAATGTTAAGGTAAAACGTAAAAATTTGAATAGCTAGGAACTGCAAACGATGTTAATGTTACACATTTACTGTAAACATCGTATTTTGATTCGCTTATCGAAAAACCCTAAGGATAATAAATATACCATTAACCTAATCAAACAGCGTATTAATTATCATATTTAACATTAAATTTTTTAGCACTATCTTTGTATGTGTGTGTGCGTGAAGAATATAACCTCCGGTTATATATAAACTATTTAACCCCAATTAAAGCCTAAAAGATTTATAAACCCATTTATAATGTATTGCGCCTCAAGTGCTCTAAATTTTGAAATCCTTTCATGAATAAATTTAATTTCAAGCATTCTGCACTACAAATAAACTTTGTAAATCATTTCATATCATCTTAATTAGATTTTAGGAGAAATTTATTAAATTTATTTACCCAACATATACTCTAATAATTTAAGAAATAGTAGTTTTAGCCATTTAATTAAAATTCTATTTTTAAAAATAGGATTCTTCTTGTACTTCGCTTATATTTATCCTTAAATTATTACTGCTTTACCTTAATTAGATAAAAATTTTAATATTTACTATATTTTGTGAAATTATTGAAATTCTCTTATAAAAACCTTTAAAAATGAAAATGAAAATACTTTAGAAAATACAGCGAGAAGTTTATATGAAGCATTCAGATTTTAAAGCCTATAATGAATGTTATTAAAATTTAATCATCATTAATATAAATATACAATTCAAATTTGCAATTTATACAGATTTATAAAAAAAATTCATACACTAGCTTTAAAATGGCTTAAAATGAGACTGATCAGATGTCCCCGTTTGTCGAGGACAGTCACCTTTTCTAGGATCTATACGCGCATCCGCGTTTAATATACAGCTTTCCCCGTTTCAGAAAGTCTCAGAAATATGCGTAATTATTGTAATTTTTATTAATTTTTATGAATTACTTAATATTTTAAAAAATTTTAACATGCATAAAAATTATTAACTAATTACTAAAAAAATTAAGTCCCTCGTACGCCCCTATTTCTAAATTTGTTTAATAAATGTTGTCAGCGTTTAATTTATAAATATATTGGATCTGGTCAGTCTAATACCAGTCAATCACTCTGATGTTGTGTGGCTATTCATTGTTTGGTAGTGTCATTGGACTTGCGATGATCAGGTCAGCTGTTCTGTTAACCATCACTGGACTCCACTCTTGCATATATCTTATATTTATTTATCAGCATTTCTTTTGTATTTTAATTTTATTTTTTTAATAAAATAAAATAAAAATGATTCACTAAAAAAATGGTAAAATAGTATGTGAGTGTAACAATAAATTTAGTGTCATAAGAATGCTTATTATTGTAAATTAATAATATTTTCACAGTTATATTTTACGTATAAATTGCTTTTGAATTTAAGGAATATTTGAAATCTTGACATTTGAAGCAATAATAATGGTTGAATTAAAATATGAGAATAGATAAATAAAATTAAAATAAAACCCAAATAAAATCTTCAAATGGCTCATGTTTTAAATTAAACCATATTTAAATACTAGAGGAAAATGCAGATAATAATTGAATAATATATAGAACCAATTAAAATGGCTTAAAATCAATTACAATATATTCTTTATTTTAGGGGAAAATGAATACAAATAATTGAACACGATTTTAGTATAATATATTAAACTAATGCCAATCGATTGAAACGAAAATCCAAACCATAATCCAATAATTCCGCCAAAATTGCACAATAAATCAATTGTAGACATTCTGTAATCTGCGGTATATAACAATCTCTCTGCGTTTGAGTGTTTAATATTAATCTGTATATCGCTTTCGCTTTCATTAACTTTAAAATAATTGCAAATATATTCATAATAGTCTTCTTCGCATAATATCGCTTTGAGGATATCGCCACAAACGTTATCGTAAATATTGAATAAAACAGTATCGCTTAAATTAAAATCATTAGTGCAATATTTAAATCCGGAACTTTGCATATAATCAATATAAATAACTACAATATGAATATCTACGGGTACGCAACCATAATTGCGAATAAAATAATTAGAAACACATTTGAATCTATCAAAATAAAAGTTTTTTCGATAGAATGCATAATTTACTTCAACTTTAGGCGTTTTTGCGCAGTTTAAAGACAAGGTATCCATTGATATTATTGAATAGATTAAACTAATGTGGTGCTCAAAATCAATAGCAATGCCTGAACTAAAGGGAATTTCCGAGAGTTGGAAATGCGTAAAAGTGTCTTCATTTGGGAAAATTTTCAGATTGAATCGAATGGTAATATCATTAGAATTATGAATTTTTTCAAATAAAAACTGTTTCGTAGATGTATTTAAATTTTCAAAATATGATGAAATTATAAATTTAATGCCACCGCTTAACGTTATCGATGGTTTCGGGCATGGGATCAATTCATTAACAGTATCAATAAAACATGATTTTATAATATCGTGTCTGACGTCGATAACATCACTGTAAGCATCGAATCCGAAATTGCGGAATATATTTAATTTAATATCGTCTCTATTCATAACATTTAATTGATTTAATTTGTGTAAATTTGGATATTTTTCTTTAACTTTACTCATATTTATATAAGTAGTAAAAGTCGCGAATAAAGAATATGGGAAATGAAAAGTATTAATCGATTCAATGTTATACTTGGTTTCATATGATAAATAGCTTGAAAACAATTCAATAGTTTGGTATATCATTAAACTAATTAAAATTAAAGTTGTGAGCGATATTAATTTTGATTTATTAATGCGCGAATATTTCAAATAAACACAAATTAAGCACAATTTTGCTCGAAAAAACTTAATTATTTCATTCGTACAATAATCACATAAGTTATGCACACTATATCCACACCACAAAGCAATTATTCCGCAGATATTGCATAGAAACGAGATCATATCAGAACGGGGCAAATAATTATAATGTAAATGCAATGAATTTAAATTTAAAAATATTCCAATTACTTTATAATTTTTATGAGTCTCATATAATAATTTTCTTTCTATTTCATAGTAAGTTGTCTTACAATCATTTTTGCATTTATTAATTAATAAATGGATAAATTGATTGGACGTAAACGTACAGTTCAAACAATTATTCCGAAATTGTTTCCCATTTTCATATTCCTTATAAAACCATTTTCTATTGCAATTGCATTTTTCGAATTCCCATTTCATTAAATGTTTTGCAATGCATTCCTCCTTAGATTTTGGCAAATTATTAAAACCTATATGTTTGCCGTAATCAAAGCAATTTGTTTCGAACGGTGTTTCCAATAATGTTGTCGACACTTGTTTAAGAATTATATTATTTGATTTATAAGTTTCAATAAAGCTTCTGTAAAAATGCGGTAAACTTGTCTCAGTGTGTAAAATTAATTCTAATGTTATATTATTGTACATTCCTATAAGAAATTCTCTGTATCCAACAAATTTTTTCGGAAATTTTTTAGAGAATATTTTGCTATTGAACGTAACACATAATTCATATATTGGTGTAAAACTTATAATTAAATCTATATTTTCACATATTTCTCTACCGTTTTCTTCATCAGAAACATATGCCAAAAATTTTAAAGATCTTTGTATATATTCTACAATTGATTCGTTGGAATCTTTTTTATTGTTTATATTTTCAAGTTTTTTATTATTTGAGATGCAAAACGACGGCGACATTTCTTTGTATAATATTGATCCTTTCTTAATATCAAAAATAGTTTCATATTTGGTGTAATAAAAAGAAAGCCATAATGTATGAGATATGATACATATAGAACTAAATATAACGCCAAATTTGACATATAATACGCCAATTATCTTCTAAAATAAAGATTGAAATGTCGTAATTTTTATGTCACTTTAAATAATATTAATTATAAATTAAATTTTTTGTTTTGAAAAAAAAATTAAATCTGCCTTGCTAAATATGAATAGTAAAATATTTTTAAAAAAAAAGTAAACCAGTCATTCTAAAGAACGACAAGAAGGATTCCTGCGATTCCTTTAAAACTATTCAAGTCGTTGTTCTCAGTATGATGCGCTTCGTGCGGCATATATACGGAATAATGTTTTGTATTTGAACTTCATTTTAAAATCATATAAATTGTCTTCTTGTAAATCGGTTACAAAAACTTTAAAAATCGGTTAATTTTTCGGTATATAATTTTAACAATTTTTATTCTAAAAACGAATTTAGTAATATCAGTTGGTTCAAATAATAGATATCATAAAATTGTTATAATTCAAAAACTAAAATTTAAATTTAAAAAATTTAAAAATAATTTCAACCTACCAGACTTACAAGGGGAGGGTACGGGGCGGCTTGGACCAAGCCGCCCCTTAACCCTCCCCATGCTGATGTAGGGTGACAGCACACAGTCCTATCCAGGTCTGGTATACTAATTGTAATGTTTAAAAAGTATATATATACTTATATTTCTAATAACATTTATTTTACAGTTTGTTAATATTGTAATGTATAAAAAGTATATACATATCAATATTTCTAATAAAAATTATTTTACAGTTTTTAAAATAAGAATAGAATATTTAATGCGTTAAGTTTAGGTTTATGATTTTTAGATAAACACGTTTATATACGAAATCTCTCGATTTGAAATTTAAAAAACGTTATATAAAAAACAAGAATTATTACTATGATGAGCTCAATTTGAAATCATATTTTGTTTATGTTACTTTGTCAAGGTGTCTAACACAGTAAGAATATATGTGGATACCACTTGGCCAAGGTGTTATTAAGGGATCTAAGAAAGATAGACATGAAAATCTGTAAACTTTCTTGGAAAATTAGAGAATACTGTATTTTATCAAATTTTAAGTAATTTGGGTTACAATGAAATATAATGTATTTCAGGTTATATAAATAAAAATATTAAATGATGATATCCATTATTATAATTCGAAAATATTGTATAATTTGTGGTAATAAAAATTCGTGTTTTTAATGTATTTTAAATGTATTTTTGTAAATGTATCAGTTGCTTTGTATTTTATTATTATATAAATATCTTACCATTATTTTGTATTTGGTAATATATTAATTCGTAATCTGTGAAGCAGTTAAATTTATTTTCTATTAAAATTGTCAAAATGTGTTCTTCTATACAAATATAATATTAATTTAAAAACTCAGTCAGACATGTCATTAACTCATTCTTGGTCTAACCATTATATTACAATATTTTAAATTTAAATACTATTTTTATTTTAATTGTAAGAAATATAATAATTAAGCTGCGAATATTCAATAATATTCTGATTATCCAAATATAAAATAAATCACACTAAACATTATTATAAAAATTTTTATAAAAGTTTTATAAAACATAACGACAGAAAATAATTTCCAATGAAAATAACATCAGTGATAAAATGTGACCAATTATTAGCAGATAATAAACGCCGACAAACATATCGATATTCATTGTCTCAAAACCATATTCGCTATTATTATCAAAATAAATAATCCTTGTGTCAGACTTCACAATCCAATATTCATAAATACCACTCTCATATAATTGTGTGATCCTAAATATGAATGTAATTGAAAATTAACAAAATATTAACATAATATTTATGTATAATTATGTTATGTAACACACATTTTCTCTAATTCAATAATAGTTTAAAAATCGCTTAAGTAATCAATATTTTTCCAAAATAATTAAAACATATATATTTCAACTATATTTCAAATTAACCCTTTCCATTGAATAAAAACTAAATTTTTAAATCTACATCAAAATCATTCATTTAAAAAATTATATTTTAACTTTACCATACATGTTATTAATATTAATTTCAAGTTAAGAACTTGAAAATTTTGCCAAAACTATGAAATACGAAGACATGGCTGCACCAGATTTAGAAATATGAATGTCAGGCATTTTATATTGATTTTTATGAAAATTGCGAAGAATTAGCAGATATCTCTCCATTGTTTGCAATGAATATGGAAAAACAAATGCATATTTTCTGGTCGATATTTTAGTAATTATATCGTGAAGATATTGAATAAGATTTGATTCCTCGTCAACACTATATATCTTTTCTGTTCGAACATAAATTTTATGTGCCGTGTCATCGGTATCTTTATATTTTCTGATATAATTCGAAATGAATGATAATTCAAATGTTATAATTTTGATATCCTTCCTATTAATCAGATCGTCCCACGAATATATATTATTATCAGGTAAGGTGTGAATCAATAAGTCGCGTAACATTCCAGAGAATGCCGACAGCAATACAGTGCACGACAATAACCAAATAGTGATTACTATTCTTTTATATAAATATTTTCCATCTTTAATGAAAAATCTTCGTGGAATTGTTTCTGATAATAGTATATAAGAGTAATTCCATAAATGATGAAAATAATTGTGAAAATATTTATCGTGTACTGATAGCATCAAAGCTATAATTAACAGTATTAATGCAATAGTCATCCATACGGTAGAATCAAAACCTGTAAAATACGAAAATGCGGGCCACATTCTGGGAAATCGAATTGACATGATATGATCCTCATATAACATTCCAAATGTTAGTGTAAATTAATTAAAACATTGATATATTTAAAATGAATTTGAGTTCCGAACAACTTTTGTATACACATTTTTTTGTATACAAGTATGAAATATATTTATTTCAAAATTAACCGAATGAATTCTAATTCTGCACATTGATTTTTTTAAATTTTATTTATAAATATTACATCTATTTTGAGAAATCCTTTATGTGATTCTATTTTCGCACTTTTTATACATTGATTTTCAATTAATTTTATGATACATTTTTCGTTGCACACATTTTTTCAAAATATTTTTATAAAAATAATAATTTAATATTTAAATAGTATTTAACAAGACCTTTGCATGTTTGGTAGGTTTTTGCCATTTAGCGGATGTCTCCATTCTCGGATCAAATTGACCTAATGGTAAAATATGTAGTATTTCATGAGATCTTTCCAAAAATATATCACTCGCCGAGGAAGTTATTTTTAGGGCCACAACCTTTAAGGGGCTGTTTTGACGTACTTATTGACGAATACTGCAAATATATAATGGGACAATTATGTAAAAATCTTAAGGTTTAGATTTTTAAAATAAAATTTTCAAATATTTTTTCTTAATTTTTAATTTTTTTGAAAAAATTTACGAATATGTCTTATAAAATTGAATTTCTAAAGAAATACTAAAAGGCACTTTAAGACCAAAATTATTTAAAAATATTTCGGATATAAATTAAACTACGCATCTAACTCGGTTTCCAATAATATCTTTTTAATAACTTTAATTTAAACATTTATGTTGTATTAAACAATAAATTGACAGTTTATAATATTGTTTAAAAGATTACAATAAGCTAATAATCGAAAATAAAATTAGGTCGAGTTTTAATATTATGTCTTCACAAATGTGACCACGTTTATCAATTCGTTGAATAAAGAATGATTTATGATAATAATTTTAAAGCCTGCATAATAAAAAACAAACGATTACACATAGAATCAGTAGTAAACTCCTACACAAACAGTTTACAAAAAGTTACTATGATAAAAAGTATTGAAAAAATCGAATAAAAAGTATAATTTATTTTTAACATATTTTATTACCACTTTCATAAATCTTCATTATTGGCATGCCATTTATTAAATTTAGGAAAAATTTAAGACAAACTTATAAGCTTACAACAAAATAAATACTTCACTCATTTAATGTGACAGTTATGTAGAATTGTGAAGATGAAGAGGTTAACCAATATATTTATGCGAATATTAAATTTAAAAATTTTTTGGTTATGTACTATGAATTTAGACCACACAAGAATTGTCATTACCCTTCTATTATTACAAAATTATTTAAAAAAATTTGAGATATTCATATAAATTAAATTATCGAATGACGACTTTTTCTACTTCTTTCCTTTCCATTATTTTAATTTAAATGTATATATTTTATTATTAAATACATTTACAGTTCCTAACAAAAGTTTGAAGTAAATCTTCTTAATTTTAAAAGATTACTATAAGATAAGCCTGATGGGCAAAGTAATGGTATGATAAAAGTATACACTTATTTTATACAAATAAACAAATCTCTTCCACCTCTCTCTCGCAACCTCTTACGAGTAAGCTAAAAATCTATTGATGCCCAAAAGGTTAAGAGGTTAAAAATTACTTTAACCTTTGTCTCTGTGGGTTATAAAATTTTTAACTCTGGGAGTTATAATTCTTTTAACTTTCAACTCCTAGGATTAATAATGTATTTCACTTTAACTTTAACCTCAGTTTACCTAAGGTTAACAGGGGTTACTCATCTGTTCAAAATTCACAAAATGAGAACTTTTTAATAAATATTTTTCTTTACAAAATTAAATTTTATTATTCCGAAAATTTAACAAGATTACAGATGTTATCATCTTAAAAAGTAATGACGATTTGTATTACAATGTCTGCAACACCTAAAGAATTATTTTACATTTTTATAATTAAATATCTGTAAAAAGAGAATCAAATAGTTAACCCTGATTTAACCTTAAAATTCATGTTTGCACTTTTAGCTTTGACCTTATTCCATTGGCTAAACTTTTAACTTTAAGCTTATTGGCTATCTTTGACTTTTAGCCTTAACCATAACCATTATAAATCTAGTTAACCGCGGTTAGCTTTAACCCTGGGTTAAAATGGACATTAGTAAAAAAAATCTTTCTGAAATATATTGATAAAAATTTTAGCAGTTATGCCAACAAAACATATCTCCGCAAATTTTACAGACTGAGATTCTTAAGGAAACCCTAAGAATAAGGGAATTTTCAAACCAAATTTATAAAATTGAACAAGTAAATATAGCTTTTTCAATTCTATTTTTGTTTATTCAATACTGCTTCTTGGATTAAGTCTTTACTGATTTTTAAAAAATTATTTCTGATAATACAGAACTTCAACAACACAACAAATCTTTTTTTTGCACAAAATTCTAGACTAAATTTAAGGTTACCACATTCCCTTGCTTAGTGACGAATGCGCTTATTGCCGAAGTAGACAAAGTATATTTTAATCTTTTTCCAATAAGGTCTTATAAGCGCATGCGTTTATATCTCAACGATAATTTGTATAATTCAAAAACTAAGTTTAATTTAAAAAATTTAAAAATAATTTCAACCTACCAGACTTACAAGGGGAGGGTACGGGGCGGCTTGGACCAAGCCGCCCCTTAACCCTCCC
>JAQFYI010000049.1:0-10479 GCA_034694645.1 Euphthiracaridae sp.
CAAGAATGGAAGAGATTAATGCTTTCAAACGTTTGCGTTAAAGCTTTTTATCACATTTCATGTATTGGGTGACAAGAAAAACAAATAAATCTAGGTTTCGAGACTCATCTTATAGATTATTGCGGTCTGAAATAATTGCACGAAAATGAATGGTAAAACTAGAATTATTAAATGATTTGACGGTTAATTAGGCCGACATTGATTGCATTATTCGGCGGTGGGTTTGCTGACGAATTTTCCTCCCACTCCACGGTAAAGCCTGCGGCGTTTGCCAGTAGAGGGCTTTGCGCGTGATTTTCGGGGAACCTTTTCAATCGTGAGAGCAGTGAAACCGCTGAAGGCCGACGGTATGCGTTCCGTAGCGAGAGTCCATGGAGTGGTTAACGAAATGACTGGACTCTGTCCGTACAGCTCGACGTCTATGGGAGGCCGTTGAGGGCTGAACTGCTCTTTTTTCACCGAAGTTTGTAGGTTTGCGTTCGAGTCTTCGTTCTCGTGGTCAAACAGGAGAGGGTTGACGGTCGGGTCCGGCCATAATTTGTGTGTTGCCTTTCGAGCCAAGTTTGCGCGCTTTTTGCGGGGTTTTGGCGGGAGTACAGCCGTCTTCGCGGTCTTTTTCGGTGCTTTCGGCCGTGTTTGGCGTCTAGCGGGCGGAGGGTTAACGTTTGTGGCCGCGCTGGAGCTCTCGTTACCGTTGTCTGTGTTCTCCTGTACTGGCGTGGCCGACGGCACGGCGGGTGAGACAGTCTGTCGAGCGTAAGCTCCTGTTCTGTACTCCATATTTACGCGTGATCTCAGACGGTGTATGAACTCCTGTCTGCTTATGCCGCGACTCAAGTATAGCTCATAGTCGGCATCGATGGCCGGAAGACTCGGAAATTCGTTAGAGAGTGTCACTTCCATTCTCACCTCACAATTCTGGTCATGTGTTGACCACATATACATGACGTGTTCTGCTCTGGGACACCGAATCGGATCCATGGCTCGTGTGTGTCTCTGTTTCGACTTATTATGTGTTTTTCACTTATAATGAAATCTCAATGATGTCGTCCTCAATGTTTACGTTTTTCTTATGTTTTTCCCGCTTGTAATGCATGCATACGTCACGTGTCGTCATTAGACGGTTTTAACCTCACACATGCGATACAGTCAAACCTGCTTACCGTGTATTTCCGTTTATATTCCCGCGGGGGAGAAACTATATTTACCGAGACTTAATTCATTGATGAGTTTTATAATTCGGTCAATCAGTAGAAGATTTATTTCAATAAGAATTACATGAACGGCAGTTCAATACGGTAATCGAATATAATTCAAAAGTTGAATATTGTAATCGAATTCAATAAAATGAAATGGACAACAATTATATTTTTAGACGTATAAAATTATTTTGAACGCCGATTTCGGCCCAACGGCGATTTCTCTTTACTGGTGCGGGACTGACGTAGGTCGATGTCTCTCATTGGACGGCGAAAAGTTTGGTCATCGGGTAGCTCGTGTGAGCGGGTCGAACTTTGATTGAGTTCTTCGAGTTGTTGGCTGAACAAAGTAAGAGGATTGGTTTCATAGGCTGGCTGTGGCCTTTGTTTCGGTTCGCCGTTCGGCTGTCCTGGACGGAAGACGGGATGTCGTAAGGCGTCGAAAAAGGCACTATAATTTTTTATATGACCGACGTGTTCATATGTACGGCCATCCCCGCGTTCTGAATATAAATTCGCGTCCATAGGGACAGTGTTGGTGCCTGTGTTGGCCGGTGGGACAAAACGTACGTTGAGTGGCCATATCGGTCCGAACGCTTCAGTTGAAGGGATTGTTGTTGTCATTAGAGTTTGTTTTTGAACTTCTTGGGTGGTAGTTTGGAGTTGTTCTCGTGTGGCCGTGAAATTAAATATCTCGGCATTCGCCTGAACCGTGTTTTGACCAGAAGTTGAACGGGCGGGAGTTTTAGGTCTCACACTAGCCTCCGATGGGTTTACGTTTTGAACTTCTGTATTGACATTTGTTTCTGATAGTTCATGAATATTTTGTGCCGTGTTTACGGTGCGTGCCGTCGATGACCCGTTATTTTCGCGAATCCTTTTGGGGTTCTGACGTTTTATCTGTTCTTCGGGCGTCTTCCGTTTATTACGAGGCGCGGGCACGCGGGAGCCGTTAGCTGGTCTCTCCATCGCATTACGTTTGCGCTTTCGCTTCTCGCGTTGGTTTTTGGCTGTTTCGGGGTTTTGGCGAAAATAATCGAATTTAGGCTTAAAAGCCGGCCCGACAAGTACACCAAATCGTTGACCTGGTTTTGGGGGTAGTCTATCTCTTAGGAGCGTTATGACCGCCCCGCGATTGATTTGGTTCATTCCGAGTTTAAGCCACGGTTCTTCACCCCTCTCTTTACACTGCAGTGCGTAATCAGAACCTTCTTCGGCGATTAGATTTATTGGCGAATAGAAATACTGACCAAGAGTGAAGTCGTCGTTTTAGAGTTTAAACTCAGCTTTGACCGCAGCGATTAGTTCCCTGACGTCAGTCTTATTGTTAAACCGATAAAAAGCGATTTCGAGATTAGTTTCGGCGTCACGAACGGAAAAGGGGTATCCCTCGACGTTCTTAGGGTCAGGCCCTCTATTATGGACTCCTTCTGCATAGAATAATTCATTCGGCGAGTGCACTCCTAAACGTTTGAGTCGGCCGGTGCAGACCTTCAATTTGTGGTCGAGCTCTTCATTATTCTCGACGCTGAGGAGACTTCTGACATATGTCTCTCTCCGGACAGCGTCGGTCTGTAGTTGTTCGACTTGTTTTTCTAATTTTTCGATTTGAATTTTAGCGAACGTTCGTTCGGCTTTAGCCTCATCTCGTTCGCTCACCAATTTTTTTAAACGCATCCTTTGATTTTCATTTTGGAAGCGAAGTAGAGCAACGGTGGCCATATGCGTTGAGTTTTGATGGATGAGTTGCTTATTCGCTTCAATTAGCTCGAGAGTAGTCATATTTTTCAGACGAGTCGTCTCTTCGACGGCTATTTCTGTGGTCAATCGGACCGTTTCGAGCGTAGGCTCGGACGTAGCGGTCCGTTCGGTCTGATCAAGTCGAAAAATGGCTGATTTAAATTTGTTGGTCTCATCGTTGGGCCAGAGCCCGTTTGACGCAAAGGTCATCTCAATTTCGGGCCCGGCAGCGGTGTTGGTCACCGGTGGGACTTGTCCTAAAGTGTTATTCGGCTGTGAAACGGTACTCAACACCATTATTGATGAGGAGGTCTGGGACTGGCGGTCAGAGTTATATTCGTCCATCACTTCATATTCTTCTCTATCGAGCCATAAATGGTGACCGTCGGGTGAATAGGGATAGACTCCGTCCGGTGTATTGTCCTCTGTTTCGGTCTCTGAACTCATTTCTCGATCGGTGGCGTCGTTTGAGGGGGTTGTGGACGTGAGTCGGAAGTTGTTCACTCCTTGGGCTATATCTTCATATAACACCGTGTCATCGGCGGTCAGAGCACTCGAGACGGTCCTTGACTGCGACCGAGTGGAGCAGACACTCGAGACCTCGTGAAGATCGTCGGACTTATCACTTCTTATTTGAGAGACATTGAGGGACTCAGCAGTATTGCAGTAGTCTCCACTTAAAACATCATTGCATTCATTTATGAGTTTGTTCTCAGACCAGACCGCTGACACCGTGGTCTCGGTATCGGACACTTCTTCATTTTTATCATCCATAGCGGGTCTTGCAGTAGTGCTCGTTTTATGACGTGTTCTTTGGATCACTTAATTTGCGACCGTACGGCCCGCTGAGGCTACACTTGAGATAAGAGTGACTGTGTATATGCGAATACCTTATGAATAGTGGGGTGCGCCATAAGTTTTGAAATTTACGGCATGCGAAACGCGTGACGAGTAGTTATGGTTACTGCATGTTAACAGCGTATCCTCAACTCTATTAATCTGAGATTCACCCCATCGCTCGGGTATAAGTTTCACTTAGAAAAGTTAGACTCTCACACCTCTATTAGTTTTGAATTAACTGACGGTTAAATCCTTTTCCTCGCAGTTATTTTGTTGAGATGCAGTGAATTTTCTCGACCTTACGGTCATTCTAGAATCGGATTAATTCAGTTTGTTTGGTATGAGTTCGTAATCATGTTGGTGTTAGTTATAGCTTATCGTGATCTTGTCATTCACCCACAATTGGTATAAGAAGAAGATTATTTCAAACAACACGAAAACTAGGATTATAGTGAACACCATTTTTAGAAAGCGAATCAAACTCTTTATTCTGCGTATGCAATCCATGACGCCGTAAGAGCAACTAGTAGGGCAAGCGGTGGGAACGACTTCCAATGCGGTTCTGGTAAAACTTTGAATTGCAGTTCATTTGGGCAATACTTATAAATCAAAAGGTCAGTGAGTCTGGGATTCATACAAGTTTTGCCATTTACATGTTTCGCATTTATAAAGGGATTCGTATTGATACGGTAACTCGTATTACGTTTAAATCTAAGTCTTAAATAATATAAAACGTTCGTTGAGTTTAGAGTTACTATTTTATGGTTAAAAACTTTGTATTTAAAAACTCTTGTGGTAGCGTTCGCTACAAATAGTAACTCTTTGATTTGGTTATGGAATGTAGTAATCTGGCTTACGCCTCATCCGTTGGGACCTCCTTAATGGTCCATTACTTTCAGGGACGGGCTGGGAGTCAACGAACTTTTCCAGTTGTTTAAGCCTTTTCACATTTTGCGATAAGTCTAACTCATTTGTATTTAGCTTTTCTTCTCTTACATGATATCGCTTAAGTTTAGACTCGTGTACTATCATTAGTCTGGGATCTCCTTCGACAGAACTTATTTTGAAATCAACTTCACCGACCTGTTCGAGTACTCGGTAGGGTCCGATGTATTGATAGCGTAATTTGCCGAATTTTCTACGTTTCTCACGGCCGGTGAGATACAGAACTAAATCGCCAGTTTTGAAATTTCCTCTTTTGCGGTTTTTATTGACGCGTTCTTGATTTCTCATTTGCATCTTCAGTATGTTATCTCTTGCTTCACACCTCATGGCGACAACATAGTCTATAAACTCTCGAGTTTCGCGATCAGTCGCGTCAGCATTGAATTTCTCAAAGGCTATGAGCGCCTGGAGTGGCGAACGCGCTTCACAGCCGTGCAGTAACTCGAACGGAGAATGCTTTGTAGTTTCATGTCGTGAGGTATTATAGGCGAATACCGTGTATTGTACCCAATAGTCCCATTCAGTGATTTTTGCCGACATTATTGTCAGACACGGACCTAACACTTTGTTAAAGGCTTCGGCCTGTCCGTTCGATTGCGGATGATATGGGCTCGTAAGGGTGCGGTGAATGTTGAACAACTCGTACTGAGCTTTCGAGTATTCACTGACCAGATTAGTGCCACGATCACTGATTATCTCTCTCGGAATACCGTACCGGAGAATTAACTGATCTCGCATTACAGGCATAATATCTCTGTCGGTGGCCTTTTTCAGCGGCTGAGCGATAGCGAATTTTGTCAGAAAATCCGTTATTACGAGTATATACTCATGACCCCTCGGAGTCTTGGCGAGTGGACCGAGCAGATCTGTTCCGACCTTTTCAAAGATTGCATGAGGCGGTGGAATGCCTAGAAGTGGGGGCCTTGGCATTGAATTAATTTTCCTCTTTTGGCACGGTTTGCAAATGGCCACATAATGCGCCACATCCTCTCTTACTTTTGGCCACCAAAAATGCGGTATAATTTTGTTGAGCGTTTTATCGCGACCTAAATGTGCAGCCATGGGCGTGTCATGTGCATTAAAGCAAATATCTTTAATCAGCCTCTCCGGTGCGACCGGAACGGGCGCTTTATTCGATTTATCGAAAAAGAGTCGGTAAAGTACTCCGTCTTTGGTCACAAACTGTTTTCGGATTCCGTCTTTCGATTTTGATTGGGTTAGTCTTTCGATAATGTTTTTACAGAAGGGGTCGTTCTCCTGTTCGACCTTAAGGTCTAATTCTGGGAGGAGTTCGACTGTGAGTCTTTCCTTATCATATTGTTGTTGGACAGCTTGTGAGTATTCTAGTGCTGAGAGAGTACAACAGGGGAAGCATTCGTCGGGAATATACTCATAATTTTGGTATTCCTTTTGCGTTAACGGGTAGCGACTCAAACAATCGGCGTCCAAATGTTGTTTTCCCGGTTTGTATTCGATGGTAAAAGTATAGCTTGACAGCCTTAACTTCCAACGGCACAGTCTTCCGGTTGGTTCGGTAACTCGCATCAGGAAACACAATCCGTGGTGGTCAGTAACGATACGGAACATCCGGCCATAGAGATATGGTCGGAACTGGTCCACCGAGTAGACGATGGCGAGACACTCTTTGTCCGTGACCGAATAATTTCGCTCGTGATTATTCATTACTCTACTAACACATGCGAGCAGACGACTCTCACCATTTTTATTCTGCATAAGCAGGCCGGCAATTGCGTAATCGCAGGCGTCACACCTCAGTTCAAGCTCGGCCTCAGGATCATAGTGAGCGAGAATTGGGGGACTGAGTAGCAGTTCTTTCAACTTATTGAACGCCTCACGATGTTTAGCAGTCCATTCACACTTTACGCCTTTACATAACAGGTTCGTTAGTGGTTTTGCAATTCTGGCGAAGAATAGAATGAATTTGCGATAGAAGCCGACGAAACCAAGAAATGACTTGACCTTTTTATGGTCGTTTTTGCCCGGTTCGGGAAAGTTACGAATGGCGGCAGTGCGGTCGGCATCGGGCAATATACCGTCTTTCGAGACTGTATGGCCGAGATAGTTGATCGATGTCATACCGAATATACATTTCGAGGGTTTGAGTTTAAGCCCGAACTCGCGCATGCGTTCGAACAGTACTTTCAGTCGGTCGATGTGTTCGTCGACACCGTTACTGAAACACACCACATCGTCAATATAAATATAGCAGATTTTGCGAATTTCCTTTGAAAATATTTTATGCATGACCCGCATACACGCCGACGGGGCATTTTTAAGGCCGAACGGCATGACGTTAAACATAAAAGTCCCGAGAAAACAGGTAAAAGTCGTCTTTTCGCGGGAAGCGGGGTCGAGGGGTATCTGCCAGAACATACTGGCGGCGTCCAGTAGAGAATAGAGGTCGTGTCCGGCGAGTATTTCGAGGCCCTCCTCGAGCCTGGGTATTGGGAAACAATCGTTTTTGGTGACCTCGTTTATCTTTCGGTAATCGACGCAAAAACGGATAGTCCCGTCCCGTTTGTCCATAAGGACTACTGGGCTAGACCAGCTCGAGATGCATTCGGATATTACTCCTAGCTCAAGCATAGAGTGTATTTGCTCTTCGATTTTATCTTTTGCTTGGCGTACGGCACTTTATACGGATGTTGTTTGATCGGTTTGGCGCCCTCGGTATCGATGGAAAAGACGTCGCAGTTGATTTTTAACAATGCGTCGCCTTTTAACATGAATCGATCGCGAAAATGCGATATCAATCGTCTGAATTTATTTTTATCCTCTTCGGGGAGTTCAGAGTTGAGAATATAACCGATCTGTTTCTCGTCTTGACATTCATGGGCATACGGATAGGGAGCCGTGGAGATAGGGCTAAGTGCTGGCTTGGCGAGGAATTTTTCCTTTAAGTCCATTTTAAAATAATGCTGGCCTGACGGCGAGAGCGGCTCAATTTTACAGGGTTTCGCACCGTATTCCAAGACTGTTGAGAAATGTGTGGGATTTCTTATTAGTACTTGTATTTGACCGGCCCTCGTATCGGCAATACCGGGTTCTACTATTATTCCGGATTCAGCGTAATCGTCGCTAGTGGAGACGTAAAATTGCTGACGCAACGGTTCGGAGACTTTGAGAGTCATAGCACACATAGTGAATGGCTCTAAAGTCATGGTTTTAGTGACCGATGCGATGACTTTTCGGGGTAGTGGTTCGACTTGAGGTCTGCGACTGAATTCCCAAGTATTTGCTGCGCCAGGTCTGGTAATGGCTGCGGCAGAGTACCTTTGAAACGGAGCGGTCAAACTAGTCATGCCCCCTCCAACGGGTGGGTTGGGCACGAGAATATTCTCGGTTGCCTCTGGAATTGACAAATCCAGTAACGATTCGGTTTGGCCGACGTTGTCCGTAAGGACTGACTCGGTTATTCCTTTCGGTTGCGTTGTCGTATGTAAAACAGCGACAGATTGAAGGGTCTGAACCAGTTTATTAAGTGTGTTGAGCGTCTCTTTTAGTTCTGACTCCGCTGCCGCGGCAGGAGTTCGAATCTCGCTGTTATCATTTCGTTGTTTGGTCTCCTCTTTTGGCTTCAATTGGAGAAAGACTTTACGGGTGGTCGCGCACATTGACCGTTGCGCGGCCCGTTGACATTTGTTCAGATATAAGTCATTCAAACACTCGTCTATAAATCTTAGTCTTTTAATATCATAGAGCGGGACGAGTTTTGTATTGTTTAGAAAATCGCAACCAAATATCACGGGCGGAGTAGCATTTTCCAAGACTGGTATTGATAAGTGAATACTCGACCCCTCACATTAATTTGGACATTTGGTACATATCCCAGAAATGAGATGACCTGTCCGTTAACTGCCGTTAAATTTTGTTGAGTATGCGGTTCCATTTTCGCTTTCATGTCCTTAAGGACTTTTTGACTAATGACCGAGACTATAGCGCCGGTGTCTACCATTGCATGGACTATGAGACCGTTAAGCGTCGCTTCAATATAAGGTACGTCTCCGAATTTAATTGGTAATTCGACGGCAGTAGTTGAGTTCATGGATTTGGGTTGAGTGTCGACTAGAGTGGCCATGCTGTCGGTGTCGAGCCATGAATTAGATTCGAGGTTAACCTCTTCCGACTGTTCGTCAGATTGACTAATCAGTTGGGCGAGAGTTTGGGGATCGATATGTGGTTCGTCTAATTCTAAGTCGTCGACAAAGGTTGCGGCGTTGGCAGTTCTATTGAGTTGAACGTTTGCCTGACCGGCTCTAAATTTCGACCTATTTGCGATTATTCGGTTTCGGTCCTTATCCAAGACTGTACAGTCTCGATAGTAGTGGCCCATACCTTCGCAGTTTTAACAAAAACGAGAGGCGGCGTCGACTGGAACTCGTTTTACGGCATTTGTTTGACTTGACTCGAACCGTCTGGTGGTCACGTTAGCATTGGGGTTTGCATTGACCGGAGTCGTTACTGTACGGCTTGGATTCTGGTGTTCGTCACGTCATCATTTTTAGTTGTGAAGTTTGTTGGATTTTTATTTTTTTCTATGGCGGCATTAGTGCCGGTTTTAACGTTAGCGCCGACGCTCTTAGGTGGCCAGTGGTCATCAATTAAACTGAGGGTATCCTGGATTTGGAGGAGGTTTTTACAGTTGGCCACGTAAGCACCGTATTTGTTAAATGAGAGGCCGTTTTTAATTACATTCACCACATCTGCTTCGGTGAGCGCGTCGGGCACGCGGTGAGTGGCCTGTTCGACGCGAAAGAAAAATGCTAATCCTGATTCAGTAGGCTCTTGTTTGGCGGCGTAAAAGTCTATTTTGGCGCTGTGGTCGGCGTCCATTCCGAGGTGATGCTCGAAGAATGCGTCCTCAAAGCTCGCCCAGTCTTCCGGCACCTTCGGGAACTTTGCGTCATACCATGCTCGGGCACCTTCCTTCAGGTAGTGTCCAACAAGTGCGAGTAAGTCACGATCTTGTAAGTTGTTGGCCAGAGCCGTTCGTTTGAACGTTTCGAGCCATTGGCGCGCTTTCTTACGGGTGCCATCAAATGACTCGAACGGGACTCGTATTTTAGCGGACGCATTCCTATCTGAAGCCAACTTGTTGGTCAGGAGACCGAGAAATTGCTGGGTCTGGACGTTCATATCAACCAAGTACTGTAAGTATTGACTGTCTGATTGAGTTGGTCGGCGAGGTGGGCGTCGGCCCGTATTTTGGTTTGTTGAGTTGGGAGGCGGTGGTGACGATCCGGAAGGCCTATTACCGTGTCGTCTCGGAGGCGGCGGTCCTCGTGATGGTCCGCCGGACGGTCGTTCGTTTGGCGGTGGTCCAGTTGGGGGTCCGCCCGTTGGCGGCTGCCCTGCATTCTGATCTCTTAGGGGCGGCGGCGGTGCGCCACCGTTTCTATTGCCGCGAGGCTCGCTATTAGGCCTACGATTTGATTCCTCGTTTGGGTCGCTATTGTTGTCGTCGGGGTCTGGTGGATCGCCTGCTCCGGCGTTCGCTTGAGGCGCGCCCGTAGTTTTTACAGAACTCGTGAATTTATGAGTTCGAGTCCTTTCTCGCCGGTTATTCGGGGGTAAAGACGAACCTTTGTTGGGGTCATTTAGTTTTTCGGTGCGCGTCCCGCTCCGTACGGAGCTTGTAAAAACGCGCTCAAACACTCTTTTGTTTTTAGCAGCGGGCGGTCCGATAGCTTCATGATCAAGGGAATGATGAGACTGTGCGGAACTGTTATAAACT
>JAQFYI010000050.1:0-10469 GCA_034694645.1 Euphthiracaridae sp.
GTGATTTATCAGAAATTTACAACTTATTATCTAGTTTACTTTTAAAGATATAAATTAAATTGTAATTAAAATTTTAATTTTTTAAAAATTAACTTTAATTAAATAGTTGTAAAAATTAATAATTTTATTTTATTATTTAATAAAATAAAATCATATCTATTCATTTAAATTAATGCCATTATTTTAGCTTTTATAGTTTTTGAGAAATTAATTTTTAAAAAGCTCATTTTTTAATAGAGTTTTACTGTATATAATACAGTAAAACATTTCGAATTACGTTTTCAATGGTATTGTGTTGCCATCTATATAACCAAAAACTAACTATTTTCCAAAACGAATTTAAGCTCCCTACCCCCTCCTTTGGAACCCACCCATACATGTAATATATTTTTGTAATCAGGGTTGAAAGGGGGATAATATAAAAGGGGTGTCAATGATTGGGGGTGTGGTCTCAAAAAAGGGGGGTTGAAGGGGGTGTCAAAAATTTGAAAAATTTAAAACTTAAAATATACATTTTAATCTGATTTTTATTTTAGTGATAAATTCCAATAATGAAAATTCTATGATCAAGGGTTCATGAAATTATTTAGGGGGGGGTCAATAAAATTTAAAGAATATCCTTAATATTTTCAAAGTTTTTTGGGGGAGTACTAGGAGTTTTTACCCCTACATATGATACATGGTTGGAACGGAGATTGAAAGATGTGCAAGAAAAAAGGGTGTTCATAATTATGGGCGTGCCTACAAAATGGCAACCAAGCAAATTTTGTGATTTTTCTAAATTTAAATATTAAATTAATCAAGACTGTTAAATAACCAAAAATACATGTTTTTAAAGCATAAATAGTCATTGTTGGGTATGAGGTTATATTTACCAGTTATTTTCATTTTATTTATTCTATTTGACTTGTAACATATATTTCAAACATGTTTTTTAGTAATCAATTCTAGCACATAAAACAAGTTTTAAACAACTTAAAAGTTGCATAATGATAGCGCCATTTACCAGTTTTTAATGTTAAAATACAGGTTTTTATAAAATATTGACGCCCAAATTACTATATAAAGAAATGATTATTTTGAAACAAACATCAGTTTGAAAAATTTTTCTGGACATTCTCACACAGATAATAATTTCTCTACTGAAGGAATGGAGTCTCAACAAATAAAAGGACAACTTCTTGGACTGATCGATAAATATCAAAATGAAGAAATGGATAAAATTTCCACTGAATTGGCTGAACGCGTGCTAACATGTTTGACAAAATATAAAGTTCAACGTCGACTTGTTGCCCAAAATTATTTCAGTAAGAATTAATATTAATCATTTTTATCTGTTAAGCAGAGATTAACTTTCATTATATTTCAGAATATTATTGTCTACACTGTGTCAAAATTTTTGACAACAAATATAAACTCAACAATCACAACAAAACTCAGCACAAAGATATTTATGACAAAATTAAACATCAAAAAGAATCTAAATCTGTTGCTCAACAACAACAACAAAGCACATCAATGTCTATAAAGGATGATGAACCTGAACTTATCATTCCGGATATAAAACTGGAAAAAATGGACATTGACGAAGACGACAAGTTGCATTACAGTTTTGGAGACATTGATATTAAAATTGAGAAAACCGAATAAAAATTATATGCAATTATCTTTATAAAACAATATATATTATTTTTAAACTATTTTTATTTTTCGAACTATACAATTATGTATTGCATTTATTAATAAATAAAATATACTCAAGTAACAATATATTTATTTAGTCATATCAATGAAAATTACTTTGCTTTAAAGGACTTTTATTGTAAATTTTAAAAACAAGTTTAACAACTATCGCGTAGTAATTGTAAACTTGTTTTACTATTCAGGTCCAAACTGGTTTTTAAAAAACCTGTTTTATTACAAGACTAAGAAAAAATTGTATTCTAAAATGTATATAAACATGAAAAATTTCTTAAAGTTTACTTTATAATGCCAAGTGGAAGAAGTTCAGTTCGAGTAACAAGTTGTGGCATTTGTGAATATCTTGTCTCTGAAGATTTTGCGATAAGTCATATTATCAATTGTACTTTAGATCATCTTAACAGTGCTCGAGTTCGATCGGCGTGTATAGAAGAATATTTTTGTCTTTTATACATCTTAAACATCATACCGAAATTTGACTTCAGAATTGACTTTCAAAAAGCGGAGATTATTGCATACGCAACTGATATTTACGAATACATATTTTTCAACAGATACGGAGAAGGACATAAAGCTGCAGCGTTATTAATCGATAATTTATCACGACTTGTCTTATCTTTAATTGATGACTTTGACCAAAGATATGTCAACGTTTTGCCTGGTCTTACTGATAAACATTTAGAACGAGTTTATATGGCAAAAAATCAACTTTATATCGCTAATTTTAAAACGCTGTTTACTCCTGAACAAAACTCTGACGAAATTTTGTAAAAATGGGCGTTAAACACGACAATCTTGTTCGAAATGTTGACGATGAAACTTTTAAAGTGATCGAACGGTGCCCGTTTTGTGGGTTTTACGCACTCAACAATGAATTTTATTTTCATGTCAAAGTGTGTGCAAAATACTGTAACGATCAACAATTAACGACTATTGCGCAAAAAATTTATGACATTTTTTTGTATCTCGTTCGAGCTAAACCAACTGTAAATAAATCAATTATATTTGATGACGTTGTAATGGGTGGAACACAGGATTTATACCAAAAATTATACAATCTTCGCCTTGATATGCCAGTATTCAGAACTGTGCACACTCCGCTCATAAGAATTGATAAATTAATACATGGAATCGGCTATTCATTATTTTGCATAAAAATACCAACCGTGCTTAACGATATTGATATGAAACCGCGATTAATATCTAATGGTATGAATGTGGATATTTTCGAACGAAAACTAGCGGCATCTTATGACGCAACCTATGATTTTAGCGATTGTGATGGTCGTGATGTTAATTATGATTTACATATAAATGTGGTAGGCTTTTTTAAATCGTTGCCGAAAGGAAGGAGATGCGATATTTATAAACGTTAAATATATTAATTAAAAATATTGTTTATAATAAGAAACTTGTATTAAATGTTTATTGTGCTTATTATCAAAATGTATTTGACCTAAAAATGGATTTTCAATAATAAAAAATAGCGCATGTTAAAGGCGGAGCTTATTTAGTATTTATAAACAGTATTTTGAGTTAAAGCTTCATTTTATCTAACAACTAGTAACTGTGCAACAATAATAATGGAATCTCAAGTTATATATTCGAAAGATCTTTGCTTTCTTGAAGACAACGTTAACAAAAAAGTTGCTCGTGTTTTATTTTACCGCAAATCAACTCCAAGCCAGTCATTTGCTTTTGTTCGTTTAGATATACGTCTATTTAACGGACAGCAACCTGGAGTCGGCATATCACTATCTCATAGCGAATTTGAATGGCTTTTAAGTGTTATCAATTTAAACATTGACCACGCTTGCTTTAACGGCAAACGTAAACTTGTCTGGGATAAACTCGTCGATTCAACCGGCATAATTTCAAGTTTGGAGAACGAGAAAGTTTTTGGATTAGCTTTATCGCAAAACGACAGAGCTATTTTAAACGAAAATAAAGAGGTAATAACATTTTTCCTAAAATATTTCAACGTTGCCAAACAGCATTTAAAAAAATTTGTAAAAGATTTTTACACAGTACATATAGCAAGATATGTAGATCAAAAAATTATTAATGATTGTGTACATTGTCAAAATAATGAAACGCATACTGATTTAAGCTATTGTAAGAAATATTTTAAAAATCTAATTAGTCAAAAAGATTACTTAGATTTAGCACTTAATGACTCCGAACTCCAAACTAATTTTTTAGTTCGTTTTAAAAATATTGCAAAGTTTATTAATGTTAAGGCAACAGAACAAGTTGAGATTAATCACATGTTAATACCTCTATTGCGAAATAAAGAAAATCTTATAAAAGAGTTGACACAATTTCGAGACATAAATAATACTGACGCTAACAAATTAGACCTAGTTATAAAACAAGTTGAAGCACTAATTCCAGACCAGTATAACGAGATACAAACTAGTTTCAAGATGTAGTGGGTGGTGCTTGTTTGGATCAACTTTTGCTATAAATGTTTGTAACTTTGTAATTTTTTTTATGTTTAACACTTAGTTATCATGGCTACATTTCCAGCTAAACAGCAAGCATTTCCTTACATTTGCAAAGAGTGCGGCGTTCAGTATGTGAATCATATACGACATACTAAAAGATGTGAAAGAGAAAAATTTCGAAAGACTACGCAAGACATTTATTCTAGAATGGAATATTTGCAGTTTATGTTTGGTAAAATTCAACGATTATCTGAATATGCGGCGACTCATATTGAGAAGCATAAAGATTACATTAAGAACCTGTATATTTTGGTGGAATTGGCTAAAAGAAAAGTTTTTATCGATGCTCGATTTAAAGCTAAATTGTCAAAAAGCGAAAAACTGGAAATGTCTTACCTGTATCGTATTACATCGCCAGAATATAAGCCGCCAGTAATTATTTTTAAAGATGATATGCGTGGAGTTGATGAAATCGACAATTTAAAAAATTATGAAGACTGGAATTAAACTATAAATAATTTTTTTTTATTATCTTTAGTATAAACTATATATTAATTATTATTATTTTATATAACCATATTTTTTAAAGAATATATTTTTAAAATTAATTTTTTCTTTTTTTAAATAATATTATATATTTAATATTTTTATTATTTGTATTACAGTATTATTAATAAAATAAATATGTTTAAAAAAATTATACAATTTTATTTACATTATGTACAAATGGAATGTTTTGTATGGATTAAGGAGTCATTTCGCGTTACCCAGGAAGCACTGCGAGGAGGCGACTCCTTATTGCTTCCCTCAAACCGGTTTATATAAATAATATATAAATCTTTGCGTTTGATTCAAGTTTTTATTTTTAGTTCAACATTTACTACAAATGCAAGATTCACATTTTAAAATAACTTGGAAAGTTATAAATGATAGACAAAATAGAAGTGCAAAATTTCAATCTATTGCCCGTAATATAACAGTTCATTTGACATATCAAATATTGAATAGTGAAATCTCACTTCAATCTGTGATCGAAGAAATTGAAAGAACGTTAAACGATATTTTAAATACATTATTAGTCAGTATTGAAGCTACTGATCACATAAGAATAGCATTGCGCAATGAACAACTTGATTCAGAAATATTTATTCCTTTTCGTCAAAAGCAACATTTTACTACGGATTTGATAATTAATGAAGTTTTAAAAGTGACCCAAAGCAAACGAGAATTTTTATTTAATGGATTATTGGAAATTGACTTGATAACGGTTAAAACTCCAAATTTAGGAGGATATAAATATACAAGCGCCGTGGTGGACATAGACAGATGGAGAAAGAATTCAACTAAAGTTATTGTTGTGAAAGGCGACGGCTTATGTGTTGCAAGATCAATAATCGTTTCAAAAGCTTACTTGGACGGGATAAAAAACAATCAATGGCGTCGTATTAGAGAGGACATCGGTAAGACACAAACTAAATTAGCAGTTTCTTTATGTGAAAAAGCTGGTATTAATATAAATAATAATGGAGTGTCAATCGACAGTTTTAATGCATTTCAAAAAGCATTAGGGAATCAATATCAATTAATTGTTATGACCCCACCATCTTCTTTCGTTTACAAAAGTCCTACTTATGCAGATAAGCAATTGTTTATTCAAATAATAGGTAATCATTGCGATGCATTATTATCAATTAGAGCGTTTTTAAAAACAAATTATTGGTGTAGAAGGTGTCTAAGCGGTTATATGAAAATAGGGAATCACAAATGCGAAGGCGTGTGTAACCACTGCTTTAGTGACCCGCCTTGCATTGCAAAACAACAATTAGATTGTGATAAATGTAATCGTAAATTTGTTAGCCAATTTTGCTATAATAATCATATATATAAGACCAAAGTATGTTCGCAATATAAAAGATGCAAAAATTGTTTAAAGTTAATAACATATGTTAAAAACCATCAGTGCGGATTTAAGAGATGCAGCGTTTGTTGCAAAGAAGTTCCAATTTCTTACCATGATTGTTTTATTTCTCCAATTAATAAAAGTAAATTAATTGATGAAGATTTAATACCTAAAATATTTATATTTTATGACTTCGAGAGTGTTCAAATTATTAATGAAAATAATCTATATTTGCATAAACCAAATCTTTGCATACTAAGTTGTTGTTGCGATTTTTGCTGGAATTCAAATTTAAAACAAAGAAATGCACAATTTTGTACATTTTGTGGAGCTTATGACAGAATGTTTAATGGGTTTGAAGCAGTTTCTGAATTTATTAAATGGCTATTTGTTGATTATTCTACAGAAATATTAAAACGAAAAAAAGATTTTCAATTAAAAAAAGATATTAAAATATTATTAATTGCACATAATAGTCGTTCATACGATTGCCAATTTATATTGAAACATTGTTTAGAAAGTCAATATCAGCCAAGTATTGTTAAAAAGGGTAGTAAAATTATTCAGTTAAAAATTAAAAACTTTACTTTTATCGATAGTTTATCTTTTCTTCAAATGCCACTAAAGAATCTGCCCAAAACTTTTGCTTTTGAATATGAAATTATTAAGGGTAATTTTCCTCATCTTTTTAATCAACCAAAAAACTGGTTTTATATTGGTCAATGGCCTGAATTGGAATATTACCAGCCAGACTCGTTAAGTGAAAATGAACGATTCAAATTTATAGAATGGTATGAAAAGCAAAAGCATAAAACTTTTAATTTTCAAGAAGAGATAATCAAATATTGCAGGTCGGATGTAAAAATATTATTAAAATCTGTTATGGAATTTAGAGATATATGGAAAAACATATCTGGAATTGATTGCTTTAGTCGCTGTGTAACATTACCGCAAGCTGTTATGGAATTATTTAGAGCTAATTATTTACGACCAAATCAACTTGCTGTAATCCCTCATAATGGGTATGAGCCTAAACGTAAGCAATCGTATATTGCCCAATGTTGGTTAGATTTCATGCAACTGTCTAGACAATATGAAATAAAACGTGAATATAAAATTGGAAAATATTATTCAGACGGATTTATTTTAGAAACGAAAGAAGTATTTGAAATGAATGGTTGTTTGTTTCACGGATGTCCTAATTGTTTTATTAATAAACGAACTGTTATTACTAACCCATACAATAATGAATCGATGGAATTTTTATACCAAAAAACCATTGATAAACAGAATTATTATAAAGCGATGAACTTGAATTTAACATGCATATGGGAATGTCAACTCCATAAACTTAGACAATCATGTAAAAATATAGATAATTTTTTTGTTAATCATTTACGAACAATAAAAAATAAAAAGTATTTACCACCAATTGAAGGAAGACAGGCGTTCTACGGAGGAAGAGTAAATGCTGCCTGTTTATTTTACGAAACAAGTATAAATGAAAAAATCATGTATTATGACTTTACTAGTCTATATCCATTTGTCGTTAAAAGGAGAAAATACCCCATAGGACACCCTCAAAAAATTACAGAAAATTTTAAATCAATAGATAATTATGATGGTTTAATATTTCTAAAAATTTTACCCCCAAGGCAATTATACTATCCAGTATTGCCAATTAGACTTGATAATCGATTAATATTTACATTATGTTTTTCATGTGCTCAATTAAAATTTCAAGAATCTTGTATACACAATAACGATGAAAGATGCTTAATTGGAGTTTGGGTAACAGAAGAAGTAAAATTAGCAATAGAAATGAATTATAAAATTGTTGAAATTTACGAAATATGGCATTTTAATGAAACTTCTAATGAAATATTTGATAAATTTATCAACGATTGCATCAAAGGGAAAATAGAAGCATCAGGATGGCCTAAAAATGTATTAAATGAAAGTGATAAATTAGATTTTATTAAAAAATTTAATCAAAATGAAAATATAGATTTAGATTACAATAATATTAAAATGAATCCTGGAATCAGAAATATATACAAGTTAATTGTAAACAGCTTTTGGGGCAAGTTTTCACAGAAATCAAACAAATCAAAAACGAATTATATTTCTGAATCTATTGATTTTTTTAAACTTTTAGCTGATGACACAGTTAATGTCAAAGACGCATTCTTAATCACCGATAGTTCCATTCAAGTAGAATATGAAAAACACTCTGAATGGGTAGAAGAAACAAAGCATTCAAGCATTATCACAGCTTGCTACGTGACAACTTATGCAAGAATAGAATTGTACAGACTGCTACACAAACTGCAAGATAGATGTTTGTATTTTGATACAGACTCTGTAATTTTTACAGTCAAAGAGAGTGAATGGTGTCCTAAAACTGGTATATATTTAGGTCAATTAACAAATGAATTACCAATCGATAAGGATTCGAATGCATATATAACAAAATTTGCGTCATGTGGCCCTAAAAATTATAGTTACGAAATATTTTTTCCTGAATCTAATTCTTATCAGTACGTGTGCAAAGTTAAGGGATTTAGCCTTAATTTTAAAACTTCTGCACTCGTTAATTTCGGTTCTATGAAAAATTTAATAGATAATTATATAAATAATACAAAACAGGAGCAATTAAAAATACAAGTTCCACAACTAAAATTTCAAACATCAAAATATAACGATGTATATACAAAATATGAAAACAAATCTTATAAACTTGTTTATGAAAAACGCCGCCTTATTAAAAACTCGTTTAAAACCCTCCCATTTGGTTGGTGCGACAATATATAAACTAAACATCTAATGATTTTTTCTCATATCGAAGATGGCTAATGTGTATATTAGACATGAGTTGCTTCGACATCAATCTGTACGTGAAGCAACTTTTAGGACATGGAAAAATCAAAATATTGATTGGAAAATTTTAGCAAAAGCTGGTTTTTATTATGAAGGCATAAACGAAGACGTGTATTGCTTTTCGTGTAATTTAAAATGTGTTAAATTAAATTGTGCAGATAAAATATTTGAAGAGCATAAACGCGAAAAATATTGTTTTTTTCTTCATGGATTGGACGTATCGATACAACCTAGTAGTGATAAATTTGAAATGCTTGGACTGTCATTTGGTTCATATCAATTTAAGCTGATAGAAACCGCCAACAGTAATTTAAAATACAGTCTTGATAATCCAGCTGTATGTATTTCAACAAATTCACAAAAACGAAGAACGTGTAAACTATACGGAGTTTTAGAAATACCTGAAATTGATGATTCAAGATCGTGTTTAAATATCGTCGAATTTTTTGTTTATATGAAACATGAAAAAAATCGATTAAAAACATTTGATTTTGGAAACTACAATGGAAAAGTACTCATTCACACGTTAGCTGCAAATGGATTTTTCTATACACTTTTAAACGACGTAATTCAGTGTGCTTTTTGCAAAGTGACATTTGGAGGATATTCATCATTTTATATAGATGTACACCAATATCATAGAGTGTATTCAAGACAATGTCCATTTTTAACTGAAACAAGTAATAATGTTCCATTAAAACCAATTCAAAAAGATACAATTACACAGGTTAATAATATTTCGGAACGTTTATCATGTAAAATTTGTTTAACTAACGAAATTAATGTATTATTTAATTGTGGACACGTGGTATCATGTACACGATGTTCTGTTCTTATTGATAAATGTCCTGTTTGTCGTCGAAATATTACAAATAAAGTAAGAGTATTCATTGCTTAAAAATTATGAATTATGGTGATTTTCATTTTAACTTCAAGCATCCGTTTACATGCATTGTTTCCGGTCCTACTGGAAGTGGGAAAACCGTTATAGTTAGGCAAATACTAGAAAATTGGAAACTACTAATAAATTTTAATAATGAAACAATAAAAGTATTATGGTACTACGGACAGAATCAATATTTATATAACCAAAAAGTTCCTAATATTGAAATCATATATATTAACGATATACCAAATGAAAATGATATTAATTTATACAAACCGAATATTATAATACTAGATGACCTCATGGATGAGTTACGAAATAATGAAAATCTAGCGAAAATATTTACTCGCGGATCGCATCATAATAATATAAGCGTATTTTTTATAATTCAAAATTTATATCAAAAAGGTAATCACATGCGAACAATAAGTTTAAATGGGCAATATTATATTCTAACTCAGAGTAGGAGAGATCTTGCCCAAATCGCAACATTCGGTAGACAGTGCTATCCGGGACTAGGAAAACTATTTTTAAAAATATATTTAGACGCTACTAGTAAACCTTTCGGCTATTTACTCATTGATTTTCACGTCACAACACCGGAAAATTTAAGATTACGGACGCGCATTACAAATAAAGTGTTTTCTCATCTCTT
>JAQFYI010000051.1:0-10414 GCA_034694645.1 Euphthiracaridae sp.
TCATTTATTTCTCTCATATTAACACATATTTTTTTTTTGATCTTTTTTTTACTTCTAATTAAAATAAATAATAATTATTAAAAACTTATCGAAAAGATGTCGAAAAGTGTACACGAGTTTGACATCGATTTTGATTTCGATCCTAATTTTGAAGACGATTTGATGTCAAGTGACGGCGAAATGGGAAGCATTGCATCGAAAAGTATGGATCAAATCACTGCAGACATACAGTCAGTGAATATTAGCGACAAAAGTGATGACGAATTGATAAATTTATCCGAGACTGCACTCAATCACGAAATTGATGTCAATTTGAACGAAAACGTGACCACAATTATGACCGCAACTGATGACTCGAATGCGAGCGTCATATCACGTAATGCTGGAAATGTTGGCACGAATTCAATGGAATTCTCAAACAAAAGTAGCGCTGATTTTATAACAAATTCAACAATTGTTGAGACAATCGCCGAATCAAACAAAAACGTGGACTCGTATTCACAAAATGGCGACACTATTGTGCAGACTATCGACTCGCAGGTCGACAGCAATGACGTCACGAATTGCACACCTGTTGACGAGACTATGGATACCGACATACGTCTCATTGAAAGAGAAGTACCGACAGAGCTCTGGGGTGTCGTATATCGGGATTTCGACTTCGAAGCGATGAATGCAAACCATTTCATCGGCATTCGAGAGAATACTGTCGTGCAGTCAAATCCACGTCACGTTTACCCACAGATTAAAAATGAGCCAAAACTCAAACCTATTGAGAACGTTGTCGTCATTGTTGAGCCGAAAATAAGGAATCAAATCATTGGATTTGCGAATCGAAATAAGCATTTGTATAAAGCTTATGAAAATAGAGGTGATTTACCGGAAAACGAGAGACCGTATATTAATCACGATATGCCTAATCATTCAGAACTGAGTTGGTCTACAGAGGCGTACTTCGGATTAAGAGGTATTCAATACTCTCGTGAAAGTTATGTTAATATTCGTGAATATGTTAGAGAATATGATTTTGTAAATCCGAAAAAGTCTTTATTAGACATGTTTGTCAATTGGGATTTTAAACTTGATTTCATATATCAGGCGAGACCTCTTGATATCCCATGGGAAATACATCCGATTCATACATTTTATGAGAGCGAAGGGCTCGATATTTTTATACCACCCCATCGCCAGGAATTTCTCGAATCATATCAGTTCCCAAGAGTTGATAATTATAAACTCGAAATGCAAAGCCTTTATGCCTCATGTCCTGTAATAATAGCGACTAATGATGACCATCTCGACTACATGTGCGCTATATGTCGAGAGATGTGTTATTTACCCGTAATGTGCAACCCGTCAAACCGTATTAATATTAAGTATTATAAAAATAATGTCGAATTTCAATCGCCTGTCAGACATTATTTTTGTTTTGAATGTATAAATTCTAAAGCGGAATATCTCGAGAAACACTATTGTTGTTCGATTGATATTGTGATGTGCCCGCTATGCATGGAAGGAGGCGTGTTTTTCCGTTTAGACCCTTTCAAAAATATACCGAATAAAACATTTTTAAACAATATTTGCTCTTTTGTGAACTATTGTTCAGATTGTAATCAAATGATAAGATCAACGGAAATGAAAAATCATTGCCGTACTCGCTGTAACACTACAATTGTAGCCGAAGACAAAATGTCCGCTTATGTTAGCGTTTATAAACAAAGAGCAGATCAATCCGAAATCTTACGATTTAAAGAAACCGAAAAAGTTTCGCAAATAGTGGAGAAAAATTTACACCTCGAAAGCGAGAATAAAAATTTATTGAATAGAGAGGCGAAACTTATGAATGATGTCGCATATTTAAAAAATGATTTAAAATCCATGACTGACGATCGCGATCATTACTTAGGCAAATGCACCGAATTAAGTGACATAATTAAAAATTTAAATTTAAAATTAGATTCTTTAAATTTAAATCGCGAACAAATTAAATTTAATGAATGCAACCAAATCCGAACCGAAACTTTCGCAAATTTAAAGTTAACGGGTGCTCATAATTTGGTCGCCCCTGCAATTGCAGATCACCGAAGAGCAGACCCGACCCGAGTCGCTCAAAATTATCCGATAACTGTGCATAATTTATTTTCAAATTCGGTGAAAACTTATTACGGTTATAGTAACGAAAGCACAGTCGAATCTTTTGTCAAACATTTGCGAAAAGACAATCCGATATTACAAAATATTAATTTTAATTTAGGGCAATATCAGTATAACCCAATTAAAATTTATCCCGAGATCGGCTCTAATCAACACTATTCGGATGGAATGTTAGGGAAAAGCATTCCAACCGCACTAACATTTTATCAGAATAACATTAGACCCGACAATAATATTGTGATCTCACCAGATGTCCAGACTCCGCAACCCGGACAGAAAATAGCAATTGCTATCGGTTTAGCGCGAGACACAACCACTGGACTTATTTTAAAAGTTAGTGATGAAACACTTCAGGAAAACAGAGCGCGTTTACACTATCAGTACGCACTCAAGCAATCAGGTTTTGTTAAATATCCATCGGATATATCCTGTCCTAACAATAAGAGAGCACTAGAACCTGACCATTTGCGTGCAGCACAGTCTACCATTTGTGTGCCGCCGAACAAGAGGCGTGATTTTTTTCCGGAACCCCTGCCTTTCGACCCGAACAATTTCCATGTTCCGGGCCCTAGCTCTCAAAACATGTTCCACCCCGGACCCAGTCAGACCCGAGGCCGTACTCGCGGGGTCGCTCGATTTTCGAAGCGAGGGGGACGTGATAAGTATTTTAAGGGTAATCGTTAGTAAACTCTTAAAACAGATAATAAAGACTTTTTGTAATCTAAGGTCAACTAGTATTGACTAATCAATAATTAAACTATTGTTTTGTGTAACACTTTCATAAGTTACTCATTTAATAAAACTATTGTTTTGTATAAACTTATGTGAACTGTAATACTATCATAAATTACTTTTCACTCATTACTGTAATGTCATAAACAGTTAATGATTTTCAACTTATGTTAACATATCTTAAGTTGCGCTCCCTATCATATGAGCTAATATATATTGTAATATATTGTAAGTTACTATATATAAGAGAATGTCGTTTTCATAAGACATCTCAGTCGAGACCTGTCGTTGACATGAGGCAGACCTCAGATGTGTTACTATTGTAAAGTCACATCACATATGGCTAGAAGTGAATAGTAATCCTTCGTCTATCATAAAGTCATACAATTGTATTTTAAGTATCAATAAATAAATAGTAATCTTTAGTTAATTAAAAGTGAATCTCATTTGTTTCAATGCATCTCATATTCAATTGAATATACGGTTAAAGTGTGTGCTTGTGTTTGTGAATACCTGTTACTGTCGGGACGGCTCGTGAACGTATTGTCCAATTGGACATCAGCTCTGTTTGGCATTACGTTCGGATCATTCGATCGGAAGGACTTCTCTCTCTCATCACATTATATGCAAATTGCAGTTAAGGTTTAGTAACACTTAATTTAGTTAAGGTTATCCCATATGAGCGATATGTAGCGAAACTGATTATAAATATGCATAAAACGATAAGTAATCCCGTCATCCCCTAACGAATTACTTATCATATGGTGGAGGCGTGTGTTTAATAATTTTCTAATTATTAAGATCCGATTTATCTCACTGCTCGCCATATTTTTTATCATTTTTTTATAAATATTTTAATAAAAGCGTTTGATTTTACGTTCTTATGAAATGGCAGAAAGTGCTGATAAATCTATTAGTGATGATTATACAACAGTAATTAATGAGGAGAATGACTTGTTTAACAAAGGTTTTAGAAACCTAGACCTGAACGATACAATCGTAGAGTCAAATCCGAGTGTTAAACCCAAAATTATTTTGAGTTCAAATAAGTTCAGTTGGCCGCCAAATCCGAGCGCAGACTTAGATTTAGCAGTCAGTGCTGAAGTGCAGAAACGAAAAGATGAGATTCAAAAAATAAGAGAAAGAAAGGAAAAACAAAAATTGAATTTCAATGCTGACACATATTTTAATACGAAACCCAATCCAGAAAACCGTTTTGAGTTTTTCGGGTTTAATCCGAACAATGGTTCGGCAAATGCAAACGCAAATGCAAACGCAAATGCAAACACAAATGCGAACAATAGTTCAGCAAATTCCAACCCTAATGACTACATGTTAAGGATTTTAGAACAAAACCAACAACTGATCACCAGCTTTCAGGCAATGCTTAGAGACGTGACGACCATTTCTCAAAATCGGTCGTCACCTTTCAAAGTAATCATTCCTTATTTTAATGGGGAAAAGAAAGAGGCGGAGGAATGGCTTCAGGCTTTTGACCAGATGGCCATTACTCACGGGTGGACAGACGAGGTTAGGCTCTGGAATGCCAGATATCGCATGAGAGAGAATTCAAATGCTGACTATTGGTATAAATCAGTGATCAAAGATAGAGTGACCACTTGGTCAGAGTTCAAAGAACAGTTTACTATACATTTTATACCAAAAGATTTAGACACCTTAATAATGCAGGAATTTTTTAATGCAACTCAAAAACATGATCAGACACCACTAGATTTTTATTATTATGTCTGCAAATTAGCCGCAAAAATTGAAAATATTCGAAATTCAGATGTTATAAGAGTTATTAAAAAAGGTTTAAAAGCTTACGCAGCAAATCTAGTTGCAGGTGTCAATGATATTGACGAACTCAGAGAAAGATTATCAGAAATAAGAGATAAGTTCGCAGAAAAGAAAAAGTCAGACGAATTATTTAATAAAAATAAGAACAATGGTTCAAATAGTAATAAAAATAACAATAATAACAACAATAATTCGAAATTCAACTATAATAAGTCGAAAGGAAATGACAAGCAGTCCAAAAATAATAACTCATACAGAGGTTACTCGAGGGAAGGCAACGATAATCAGAAAGCGAATAATAATTCGAATGGAAATAAGTTCAATAAGTTCAATAAATTCAATAAAAATAATAACAATAACGGTTCAAAATTTAATAAACCCAAAAGTGATTGGAAACCCTTGTGTTATAATTGTGGTCTTGAAGGACACACAACAGGTCAGTGTAAGAAAGACAAGAGTAGTAGCAGAATAAAAGCTAACGCAGAAAAGGCTAATAAAGCTGCGAATCAAATGTCAGAAAATATTGAGGCATTTGTTAACTCAAATAACGAGATGATATTATCAGAAGTTAATTTAGGTATCCCTGAATCTGCACTCTCAAGTATGGGCAGTAAAATGGACTGTCTGTGGGATAAAACCCTGTTTAAAGCTGACAATTTCGCTGACTTAGGTTCTAAGATAACACTTGTAAAGTTAGAGGTTAACAAAAAGCCAGTCATAGCTATGGTCGACAGTGGGTGCAGTCAGACTGTTATTAGCCCACAATTGGCAGACATTTTAAAAGTTAAAGTGCATGACTGGACCGAACCAAATTTGCAAGCCATTAATAATACTCTAGTAGTAATGGAGGGCAAAGCTAAGAAACTTCAATTGAAGTTAAAGAATAGAGCAGTCGACTTAGATGTCGGAGTTTTAAAAGGAGTCACACCTCACGTTATTTTAGGCAGTGATTTCATTGGTGCAATGAATTTAATTGTAATAACCCGACTAAAGTTAGTTTGCTTTGCAGAAGACTGCTTATCCCCAAAATATAATGAACTTTTGAGTGACAAAACAAAATGTTGTAATAAATTTAATTATTATTTAGTGAATGAAAACGAAAATACAGCAATCGCTGAACCAAACTCAAGTGCAAACCCCTCTGTAACAACAACTGAAAAGTCAGTTCCAAAACCAAAAGAGGTTAAAATAGGCAAATATAAAGTCGTAGGTTTAAAGAAAAATAAAACAAAAAACCATTTTGCAGGCAAGCTATCCGAAAATTTAGCAGAAGTTTTAAACTCTGGCGAAGCATTACCCATATTTAATATGGAAGATGAGTTTTTTGTTAAACCTGAGAGCGATCATTTGACCGCCAAAAGTAAAAATGAAATTATCATTAAACCTATGTGTAAAATTCTAGTCCGGTTACCAGTAGACAAACCACTAAACGGTTTATTTGAACCTTATATTTTGGAAAACTGGTCCAGACGTGGTTTATCTGTAGATCACGGTCTGGTTAACCCTAAACATGGTTGTGTCAGAATTTTACTGAAAAATCACTCGTTAGTACCGCAACATATTCCTCCGGACTCTAAGGTGTGTACACTTGTACCATATGAGGACGGTTTTTGTGAATTAAATTTAAAAATGCCTAGACTTTGCTGTATTAACAGAGAGATTAAGACTTATCAGGCTAAGAAAAAGATAGATGAGGACAAAATTAAATTTAATATTAATGAAGAACTATCAACAGAAGATAGGAATAAATTCAAACATTTGTTATCAAACTTTAGGGATTGTTTTATGTTTGAAGGTGACAAACATGGCAGAATAACTGTCGAAAAGCATGTCATAGATACGGGAGATAGTCGTCCTGTAAGGAGACAACCCTATAGAGTATCTATCGCTCAACAAAAAGTTATTGAAGAGCAGGTCAACACAATGGTAAAAGACGGTATAATTGTACCAACTATTTCGAGTTGGGCGAGTCCAGTAGTTCTCGTAAAGAAAAGAGAAGGAACTATTAGGTTCTGTGTTGACTATAGATGGTTGAATAAAGTAACGAAGGATGACCTGTTCCCGATTAGTCGTCTAGACGACGCTATCGATGTATTAGGAGGCACAGACATGTACAGTGTAATGGATTGTAACAGTTTCTTCTGGCAAATCGAACTGGACGAGGCCAGTCGCGAAAAAAGTACATTCACGTGTCACTTAGGAACCTTTATGTTTACGGTCATGCCTTTCGGTTTAAAAAATGCCCCGTCCTCGTGCATGCGGGTAATGCAGAAAATTTTTTCGAGAGAATTTAGGCGCATATGCTATATTTACATCGATGACATAATATGTTTTAGCAAAGGCATCACTGAACACCTCGCTAGGTTAGAACAATTGTTCTTAAGGATGCGCGAACATAATCTTAAGCTAAAACCTTCGAAATGTTTTTTCGGAATGAGTAGTATCAAATATTTAGGTCACACCATATCCGAGAAGGGGATCCTTCCAGATAAGGATAGGATGAAATCGATTGAACATTGCAAAACGCCAGGTGATAAGAAAGCTGTAAAGTCTTTCCTGGGTTTCTGTAGTTTTTATCGGAAATTTATTTTCGGTTTCGCTAAAATCGCTCACCCCCTAAATAAATTATTAGCTATCACTGTAATATTCTACTGGAATACCGAACAAGAAGTAGCATTTAATCTACTGAAAGAGAGACTCCTGAACGCACCGATCTTAGCATATTATGATCCGGACGCTGAGCTTGAGCTCCGTACCGATGCGTGTAATGAAGGTATAGCCGGTATTCTGATTCAAATTAAGAACGGAGTAAATTCAATACTCACTTGCGTCAGTAGAACTTTGAATAAATGTGAGAAAAATTATACTATCTCGGAAAAGGAATGCTTAGCTGTTATTTGGTCAATAGAAAAGCTAAGAGTATATTTGTATGGTCGCAAATTTATTGTGAAAAGTGACCACCATAGTTTATGTTTTTTGAAGAAGATTGAGAACCCTATCGGTCGCTTAGCGCGATGGGCACTGAAATTAGATAGTTATGACTATGAAATTCAGTATAAATCGGGTAAGACTCATGGAGATGCTGACCACCTCTCAAGATACCCGTTAGATGAGACGGAATCAGTCAATTATGACGAATTCCCCGACGAGTGCTTCCCTGTGTATGCACTCACACCAAATTTAGTCGATTTTAATAATGATTTTAATATTTTTAATAATTTTACCATAGATACTAATTTAAAATCTGAACAGGAAAAGGATGAGTACTGTGCAGATATTTTTAATAAAGTTTTAATGAATAAAAAGAAATTTAGGAATAAGTTCATAATTCATAATAATAAATTATATAGAGTTTTTCATCGAATCGATAAGAAGGAATACCTTCTAGTAATTCCCAAATCTTTAAGACACTCAGTAATGACTGAAAATCATGATAGCCCTATAGCCGCTCATTTAGGCATCAGGAAAACCTATTCGAAAATTCGCTCACGATATTTCTGGCCTAACATGTCAAAAGATATTTATGAATACGTTAGGAGTTGCGATAAATGCCAGTTCAGTAAACCTGGTAAATGCCCACAAGGTCTACAACAACCGTTACCTGTGGCGCACCAAATTTTCGAACATATTTCTATGGACCTCTTAGGCCCATTGAAAACGACTCATGGAGGTTTTAAACATGTTGTCGTGATTTGCGATCAATTATCAAAATACATGGTCGCAAAAGCTATCAAAAGTGCAGTTGACACGAGTATTATGAAAGTACTCGAAAGCGAAATTATTTTAAAATTTGGAGTTCCAAAAAGCCTGATTACAGATCAAGGTAGGAATCTGTTAAGTAAATTCTGTGAAAATATATATAAAACGTATGGCATTCATAAGATTGATACTACGGCTTATAGACCGGTAATGAATGGCCAAACTGAAAATGTTAATAAAATGATAGGAAATTCATTTCGCACTTTAATTGAAAAATTAAGTGATTGGGAGAAACATTTAAATTTTATCGTATTTGCATTTAATACTTCAGTTCATGATAGCACTGGCTATTCCCCATTCGCTATCCTATATGGATGCGAAGCACGTTTACCGTTAGACGCTAAACTCGGATATGAAGTATTATACGATAAAAACGATGAATTGAAAAATTTAAATAAATTTTTTGAAATTAGACAAAAAGCGAGACAAAACATTTTGAGAGCACAATTAAAAAGTGCTGAACGAGTTAATAAAAACATTAAAGAATTTTCATACGAAATTGATGATACAGTACTGTTTATGCAAAAGCAAAATAAAATTAAAAAGCACAGCAAACTGTTGCCCAGATTTAAGGGTCCCTTTAAAATAATTGGCAAAATAGGTGCAGTAAATTACAGCATATTGTATATGAAGGGGAGACAATTGAAACCCATCACTGCTCATATCTCACGGCTTAAGCCTTATTATTATAGGAAAAGACTTGAGCCGATTCAGGCAAATTTATTATCTAATTGTTATGAATCTGAAAATACATTACAGAAGCCGTGGCTTCGACGGAGTGAGAGAATCGCAAAAAGAATTGAAAATTCTCTTCATTTCTACTTTAGTATCGATGAGTTAAACTTTGAATTATAAAATGTGCGACAAAAATACAAATAATGTCCTCATTTTTACCGATAATGTTATTATAAATATTGAAAATAATGAAAATAATACTCAAAGTTATTTTCTTCAATTGAAGAAATTTTTAATCAAAATTATATTCGCTATAATTATAGCTATATTTCATTTTTTCATCAGTTTATTATTAAAAAGTCTATTTGATTAACAGTTCATAAATTTATCAGTTTTGTCTCCTTATCTCACGTACGGTATGTCTGTTTACACTATAATTATAACTTATTTTCTTTCATTTTAACCGCTATTGCATTACAGTATAGTTCAGATAATCATTAAATACTGTATATATATCGTTACCATAAACATACTATTTAGTAGTCATGTAGTTATGCTCTCAATGTGTTTGCTCTTTTAAAATACATTAAATCTTACGAATAATTATTCATAGTTACCGGCATTTCAATTGAAATGCATTTTATAAATAACTTTTAAAAACACGAAATATTTTAATAATAGTAAGGGTTGTGCGGAAAATATTTTGATTTTTTAACATTTTTTGGCTCTGTTTTTAGACTTACTTATGGTACACACCTTATAATCAGACCATTAATAATAATAATTTATGAATAATATGGATAACAATTTTCGCAAAAATTGATTGAAGTTTCCGATAAAATTTTTCTATTTTTCACACAAATACGAGTCATAGTGTACAGTATATTGTGTTAAGCGGTGAGACTTCGCTTATGTATCGGAATGTGTTTTTGAAAGCCTAAAGCGTTAGAAACCAGTCTTTAGAGGTTAACACACTTTACTGCATATACTATTGTATAGCTTTAGCAGTGGTTTCGCGTTCACTCGTTAATTAAATTAACACTCAATTTAGTCTAATTAGACATTTGTTATCATAATTGAGTGCATTTATTGGTATGTTTATATCACGTATCGCTAACATTATATATTTTTATTAACCCTTTTATTACTCTTAACTCAGTTTTCACGCATTACTACAATTGTAGTGCTAATGCAGTGAAATGTAATATTTTTATATTTCATTTATTTCTCTCATATTAACACATATTTTTTTTTTGATCTTTTTTTTACTTCTAATTAAAATAAATAATAATTA
>JAQFYI010000052.1:0-10284 GCA_034694645.1 Euphthiracaridae sp.
TAATTTTTATTCAATATTACAATTAAAATAGATAACCATAGACATATACAAAGTCTCTTCACTTAATCGGCATCTATAGGCAATACATGTATATTTAAAATATGTTTATGTCAGCAAAACAAGCATTAAACAAATTACCTACTAAAATCAACAATATTTTTAGTCAAAATCGTTATTTCACATAAAATTTATATATGAATTTAGTGGTCAAAACCGAGAAGAATCGGTCAAAATCGGTATCTGACCGAAATCGCTCATCACTAAGTATACTGTAGTCAGCTTAATATTATTGGGAAAATGGTCATCTTTGTACGGTCCCGGTGGTATGTGGTCTTGGGAGTCCATTGACAGGTCCTGCTATAATGACTCTTTGGGTCATGCATTTTTCCTGATCTTAGGACTGGAGTGGTGGAGGTCCATATCTAAATCATAAAAAGGCAGAAAATTCAAACTAGAATTTCTTAATTATTAACATCTTTAAAACAAAATAACTTATTGGTAAATAGTTTTATTGTTCATATATTTTTAACATAAATGCTTAATAAATGATTGGATTTAATTGAGGACTTTCAAAAAGTTGAATCAAGAAATATTTACATTAAATGAATATGAAGTAAAATATGAATATGAATATTCGATGCATTATATTCGATGCGAATATATTGAATATTTAGAAAATGCAATGCCAGTGATTGTATTGCTATTCACATATAGTGTGCTAACACAGCACTAACGCATCACTAACGCTATACTACTATGAGTTGAGCCCAATAGAGACCCAATTAGGTGTTGCACTACCGGTTCAGTTGGTTTTCAGTTTTTTAAGATAAACTCATTTTAAAATAAAAAAACTCTTATATTTTTGATTGAGAGTAAATAACAAAAAAATTGTAAAATTAGATTTAGAGAATTAATGCAATTAAAATTTTTAAGTCTATTTATTACTCTTTTATTAATTCCATGTTGTTATGTGTTTCTATAAATGGTAAATATGATAAATGTGTGGTGGGCTTCGCTAGTCGTATACCATCTATAACTGGTTAAAAGCCCGCAGGCATAAGTCCACTCAAAGTTGTTCTGTAGTCTCAAATGGTTTTTTATGAATTATGATTACTTGTCTTATATTTTGCTAATAGGCATTCTTATTCAAAACGTCTAAACACTTTAATTATGTGTGGGGTCTAGAAATAAGGCGATCACATCTTTAGCTTTGATTTTCAATTAGAGTAGTTTGTTGTGTATAGATAATCACCTGGAATTGTTGAACAATTAGTGATGCGTTGTTGGAGCGGTAGACAATACCCATAGGTACGAAACTATGGGTGTAAAGTTAATCTGATAGCTTTTGGCGTTCTTATCAAAGAATTCTAATGTGAGGAATTCACATAAGAATAAGCTTTAGTTCACGCAAACCGTTTTTTTAGTTTATGAATGCATTGTATTGTCGAACATCTTCGGAGAAGAACCTAACGCAATACATCGCGCGATTAAGGCAGTCAGTGCTAAATTACTGATTAATATGAGGGCGCATATCCAACATAGCTTAGATGTGATGGTTGTGTCGGTAAACTCGTTCGCTGAATTAACCCTCAAAAGCTATACCCATAAAGCAGTTTGCGTTAACCAATGATCAGCATTAGGCTATTATAGGAAAACTAATGGTCACAAGATAACCACTACTTAGATGCAAACGTTATACGCGCTCAGCGAACACCAGGACAAGTCACATAGTCGTGGCAGACACACATTTGGTGTTACATAAAGCGATAAGTGTTTGTTTGCTTTAAACGTGTTCACTAATAAACGACTAGTTATGAGTTCTATTAGCTGTGACCTGAAATCACTCGCTACCGAAGATCTGTGTGCGAAGTGTCTGCATCACGGGTGTCCAGTCCTTCGGAAAGGACACACGAGAAACTGTGAGCACCGCTACTGTTGCTGCGAAGGGTGAGCTGCCGTTAATGTGGCGGCAAGTCAGAGACGGGCCGAAAACCGTATGCGTAACGCGGAGAAAAGGAACGCACCGAATTATGTATGGTCGTCAGATTTGGGTGAACGCGAACCTGCCGGCGTCGCAGACACGTTTCAGGCGTTCATTGGCGAACTTCGCAAACAAGTTGCAGCACCACCCGAACAACTAATGCGCGTTTGCCTGCTGACCATACTGGAGGACAATGAGATGGACATACACCGGTGTGTCGCAAAACTCATACGTTCTCAGGCCTCCGTATACGAGGTGGACAACCCTGTGCTCATTGTTGGCATGACTAGAAGCGGGACACAACTACTGTAGCCGTAAGACACAGATAATTTAATTGATGGCAAAGCGGTTAACTATTTTCCGGCGGCTCACATTTGTGTGAAGACACCGATAAATTTTTTGATTGTGTTTTTTAACCTGTAATGTGTCTGTCTGTGTATTTGAGATCTACTACTCAATACTCTATATTTTTTATTTAATAAAAGTTTTGTAAACTTTTCGGGAATCGAAAGCGTTCTTCTCTTACAGTAGCGCTCTCTGCCGAGTATAGTTTTTCGCATAGCGAGCAGTCGATCGTCTGTGCAGACGTGCTCTTACCGTGTATATGCTCTGTAGAGTTTGCTCGCCTGTTCTATGCTTGCCTATAGCGTTAGCGTTAAAGGTATAACGTTTTGCGAGTCACGCCACCCACTGGACGCACTACACATGCGCGACACAGTAGAGAGAGAGAGAGAGAGAGCCATATTGCGCGCTCAAAAATTGCTGAGTCACTGCTGCAAAACCGTTGGGATTGACGACACATAGTTTTTAGTCGCCATTTATAGTGTGTCGCTTTGGGCCGACGAGCGCAAAGTTTAGTCTTTTTTTGGTCAAATTTGGGTATTTCTCAGGAAGAGCTTCACTCAATACGGCATCAGAAAAGCCGAGAGTAAGTAAAAATAAAGTGTCAGTAAAGCTCATGTGTATTGCAATGCCTGACACACATATCATTTTATGCACACACTAGTTGTCCGCAAATAGTAGAGCGGCGCGACGCCCATTCGACGACCGCGATCTGACCAAAGAGTTGGGCGTATTATCTATGGTGAGCGCATCGCCGCCATCATCCGACAGGTCGTCACTCATAGTTGGCGTGCGGACACCTCAGCGCGATTTTTTTCGCACACTTCAAGGCTTACCGCATACCGTTATTAAGACCCCAGGCGACATGAAAGACATGCAGAATAACATGGGCTTCACTCCATCAAAAAAGGCGGGCAAACAGCCGGCGGTTGTGACGATCATTGATGACGACAAACACGAGCGAAGAGAAGGCAAGACTTCGGGCGCGAGTGACAAGAGAAAGGCGAACACATCGGGCCTACAGGTCAGCAGTGCGCCGCCAAAGAAAGCTAAGCCATCGTCGGCGAAGGATCGAAAGCCATCGCTTGTCAAGCTTGACATGATAAATGGGAGCTGTGTCGTCGCGATCGCTGGCACAAAGTCAGGAGCGGGTCAAGTCAAAGGCAAGAGTGCGGTTAAATCAGGCGCTGGCGGGGCAAAAGCTCCGAAGACGGCTTTGACACAAACTCTTTACCCGATTAAAATGGCGTCAGCGCTCACCGATTCGAACTTATCGGCAATAATGTCGAACATAACAAAGCGGCGCCTGCCGGTCGCGTACTGTTGGACAGCCGCTCACAGGCTCAGAAGGATAAGGCAGAGGCGGTCAATGCGATGTACCTCAATGTGTACAATAGATTGATATCGAAATACGGCGAACTCATGGACATCAAAGAAATCGCCAAAATTATCAATCGACAGGCGCCCACAGAGAGTAACCCCGTCGGTGCGCTCACTCTCAGCCAAATAATGTCTGGCATATTCGGCCAAATGGAAGATATGGTCGCTCTCGTGTCAAACGAGGCGTTCAAGAAATTATCGCCCAAATCGGTTGCCATTAAGCTCAAAATAAGTGACAACAAGGAGAACGTCACGCCCAGCGAGAGTCCCGAAACATCGGCCGACGGCGATCAGCAGGTTATAGAGGTGGCGTCTAATGCCGAGTTGGATGTTGTGATTCAGCACTATGTTCGATACTTCGAGGAGAAGAACGTTGAACTGACCAGAAAGACTTGTCTCGAAGAACTGCGGGTCTGGCGAGAGGATAGCGATTTACGCGAGAAAGTTAAGGCCTTCGAGGCAAGAGTGCAAACTGCGGCGCAGCCGGATATCGCCGCCAAAGAGGCCTCCGATAAGAAAATTGAGACGCAGGCGAGACAGTTGGTCTCATTGCGTAAAAAGTTGAGCGCTTCGATGGCAGAGGCGTCGGCTCTAAAGACCGATTTAGGCGCCGCGAGGGAGAGCGAGAAGTGTCTGCGAGTTGAGCTCAAAAGGCAGGAGGAGAGCGTTAACGTTCAGGTGGTCGTCATGAATGAAGATTGGAATATGAAATTTGCCGAAATGAGCGCAAGACTGGCTGAACGCGAACAACAAATAGATACCGAACGTGATAAATCAGCCCTACAGCAGGCGGACATCGAAATGTTGCGCAAACATGTGTCAGCTCTTGAGAAAGAGCTTAAACGTAAGGATGCCGAGGTTCGCGCGTCGCCTCTGGCCCAAACCTCAGGTGCTCAATCATTGGGCGTTCTGCAGGTCGACAAAACGGCTATAGAAGTTCCAGTTCTCGATTCGAAATCCGAGTCGCCGCCCTCAGACAATACGACTCTCGTCATTGCAAACAATAAGCTGTACGCCTATCGATTTAACGAAACCACGGGCTGGTTTTTGGATCTGGTCAACGCGACAGAGATTGAGATTGGCGGCGAAAGGAATTTAGATTTTTATCCCCTGCGTTTCGTGCCGTTGGACGGCTCGCATAGAGCTTTTCAGGAGCTCGGCGGCTGACCAATAGTTGTCGCAAAAGACATTACCGTGCCTTTGAATTTGAAAATATATTTGGCCGCTGAGGACGAGTCTTCGGTTGTGGTCTTTCCAGACTCGATTCCCCACAAGTCACTCGTTCTTCTTCCGTCAGCGAGTGTCACGCGAGATGTTGAGGAGGTGGTCGACGGCCAGTCGGCGTCGGCGGGTGCGCATGGCGTGGAGGACTACGTCGCGGATAGTTATAATGAGGACTACGATGTCGAGGAGGACGACAACGTCGACGCTATCGAGGACGAGGATCACGAGATGATGGCCGATGAGATAGAGGAAGATGCGGAACGCGACACCGGCGACGATGAAGACGAAGAAGACTTGGAACGAGAGGGAGACGACTACGACAATAGTTTCGAGTCTCAACAGCTCGTCAAAACTCAGGAATACGACGACTTAAGTCGCAGCGATGGCGACGAGGGAAAGGAGGAGCAGCTGCTCGCAGACCCACCACATCCGTCCACCAGTGCCGGAGCGGCCGCCGAGTCAGGTGATTGACACGACAGACACGAGACAACCACATCAATAATACACAACAATAGCGATTCATAATACTAGCGCACATCGCGATGCATTGCGTGTCCTTATCTCTCTATAACTTTTTCTTATTATTCATTATTCATGTCAAAGGCTGTGATATTAGCGTAATTTGCTGTCCGCCAATCGTTGAGCGAGTCGACGCACTAAATTTTATTTTCACATTCGAACGATAGATATGTTTTAATCGCAGAAAGTATTTATTGGGAATGAGATTAGGGTTTGTCGCGCCGGCGGGTAAATTTGGTAGATTTAGTTCTACGAATAGTTGTATAGACGCGCGTAAAGTATTTCGCATTGTATTTTGTTTAATAATAATTCCTAAAAATTTGTTTAATTTTTTGTTTATTTTGATTGACGCCTTCTTATGTAATCCTTTTATTTGATTAGAAGTTTTTTCTCAATTTGTGTAAGCGTTTATCGCTTTTCTATGTCTTTATTACTAGTCAATAATTATCTGTGATTATCGCTCATTGTTGTTGTATATGACTTTCATTATTTCATTCATTCCTATTAAAAGTTTTATGAATTAAGTGAGTTGTCGTTGTATTTCATTTTATTCGGCTCTCGCCTCGATATTATCCCTTTTTTGCGTAGAATTGATTTTGAGGCGGTTCCTGAAAAGCCTTCTTTACGAAGAGTTACGCACATGTGTCTGTCTATCCCGACTTGGATTACTATATGCGTGACTGTCATATGGACTCCTTCGGCGTACAAATAACGGGTTTAAGTACAGCTCTGCAGATAGTGTCGACGCTTTGCCACTCATTTTCGGGTCAATACTTGCAGTAAGCCTGTACTGAATGTGGTCTCGTCTCTCACAATTAAATGCCACAATAATAATAATAATAATAATAATAGAAAATTCTGTAATAAAGGGGGAAAAAATTCTACTCATGATAAAAGCAAGTGAGTAATGGTTGTAAAATATAAATAAGATAATAAATAAATAATGCATTTCTCGCCATTTATAAAGTTATTCATAACCATAACTTGTAAGTTAAACTCACTTTAACTTATCGATTGACTATAATTGCATTAAAGGGTAATTCAAGTCCTACGACTGATCTAATCTCGAGGTCTGCACTCCTTTCTTATTTGTTGCGCGTCTCTTATAGTTTGTGGCATAGTATTTAATTATGACAAATATTTACATATGTTTCATACTTTAGGGTTAATGTTTTATAATTTTAAATAATATTATTATGTAGATATTTTGAGTGCCATTCTAATTAGTATATATTAATTTATATTATTATTATTACTTTAATATAAATATTTATAGAAATGCAATAAAAGAAGTCAAAATATGAGAATAACGTAAAGGACATGATTAGAGCTAAAATATTGCCAAAGAGTGGAATTTATTAACAATATAAGGGTATTTAAAATGAATACAACAGCGATTAAGTGTGAGAGTGAAAATCAAACACAGAGACCTGTTAAAAAAATTAAAAACTAAGTTTCAAAAAATGAATCAAATAATGCTTATCTTAAGTCAATCGGATACGCGCTATCAAATTTGTAACCAGAAATAAACATCAAAAATAAAGGTAGTTTGAAGTAGTTTAGTTTAGCTAAACTACCAAAAACTACTCGTAGTTTAGCCTAGATTAGTTTAGCATAGTTTGGAAAAGTCATGCTATTTTTAATTTTTAATAAACTTATAATGGAAACAGATTAGTTTTTTAAGAAACGGGATTAACGGAACGGGTAGACGGATACCCTAACATCACCAAACGGGAGAGGATTCCACGGGATAAATTTAACAGTTTAACGGGTGGGCGGGATTAAGAAAATCCTAACAATTTCGGTCTCTAGGGTTTATATTAATATTTTACAATAAAAATTACATAAAAGGCAAAATTTGTTAAGAAAAGAGATTTCTAAATATGCTACAAATAAAGATTTATTCGTTTAAATTTTTGTTTATTGGCTTTATTTAAACAATACTAACTCACCCGTCAGTCTAGACTCTTAAATACTTGTTAATACGTTCAATACTGAAATACATGAGTTGTCAAATTTGGATGCCTTAGGCATTTCATTAAGAATATCTCTGCTAACGAAAAGGCCTAAAAGTTGTGTGGCGTATATTCACTTTTTAAGTTTAAGGCTAGATATGTTAATTACGGTATTCCTTTTAAAGTTGTATGACAATTTATAAGTTATAAGACGTTACAACTAAAAAATGGAACTGAGTTTAAATTGTTGTGTATCAAAACCTGTGCGCGCACAACAATGAATCTTAAAATATCTTTTACAGTGATTATCCATAATATAAATTATATGATGGAATATTTTTTCCACGATCACTAAGAATATATGGATCAATTAAAAGAAAAGACTTTAAGTTAGATTTAACCAAAAAAGTTATAATCTCTAAAAAATCAATTTTATAAATACGAAAATAATTCCACAAGAATTCTTCAGCTTTGAGTTATTAATCATTTATGTTTATGTAGATAATTTAATTTAAGAATAGTAATAAGAAATCTCAATTCATCAATTGTTTGATCATTAAATATAAAATAAATTGCAATAAATCTGTCCAGAGGTATTTTTTAACCTCAAGAAGAAACACAAAGCCACCTCCAAAAAGACTTGAGATACAAAATGAATATATATATTTTTAAAATCATAAATATCAAGGATTCTAACTATATTTATTTTACTTTCAACGGTTAAGTATTTTCAAAGATATAAATTAATAAACACAGTTCCATTTTTTAGTTGTAACGACTAATAACTTAAAGGTGGACATCTATTCTCTTGGAATTATTCTCATGGAGTTCTTCACTGTGTTTAATGACAAAAATGAGAGAATCAAAGCCATAGTTGAATTGAGAAAAAAGGCTTTGATCACAGAAAAGTTTTTTGTTCAGCACAACAAAAAATCATTACGTTATGATTATTTAGAAAAATTAATTTTAAATATGACGGCAAAAGAATCACAAAATAGAGCAAATATTAAAGAAATATTGCATAAAATTTGTAAGTAATTCAAAAATATTATCTCATATTATATCAATACTATAAAAGATTTATTAATTTCAGATTCATTAAATCATGAATTGAATCCAATATTTTCTCTTTTGATGAATAAATATCCAGTTTTATGGGAACTAGAATTTGCGTCATTTATTCATTCAAAATTCATATTTGTTTATCATAGAAAAAATGATTCCGTGATTCTATTTAATAATAAGATCGATAAAAATGTATTTGAATTAAGAGTTAATAATAGATGGGATGAAATAATAGGAAATGCGACAATAATTGACGTTTTTTCGAATAAAGAAATACTGGGTATTGTTTGCGGTAAAGAACGCATTATTTGTTTGACCGAAAACAGTGAAGTCTATGAATGGGTTAAAAATAAAGAGCACATTAAACCAATAATTATCAAAAAGTTGAGAAATGAAAACATAATAAGTATTAGTTGTGGTCGACATCATTCATTGGCGTTGAGCAGTGATGGATGAGTGTTCGCGTGGGGTCATAACAATTGGGGACAATTGGGTGTGGGCTCTCGAAATAAAATCTCATCTCCAGTTGAAATCCAATCGTTTAATGGCATGAAAATCATTTCCATTACTTGTGGCGCAGATCACTGTTTAGCACTTAATGAAGCCGGAGATGTGTTTGGATGGGGTAAGAATGCCTGGAGACAAGTCGGGAATGGTTGGCCAAGTTGGGACGTATTGACTCCATTGCGCGTTATATTTGCAGAAGGAATGAAAATAGAAAAAAATGTGCGGGTAGTCGTTATAGTTTATTGTTGACGAGAGAGGAAGGGGTTTATTCTTTTGGATGCAATAGATTTCGACAGCTAGGTGTTGGGAATGCAGGACACCGTATCGTATAGACAAAAGTGTTGTCTAGTGAAATATTCGTTGACATTTATGCTATTCGTGGAGAAGACGTTTCAGTCGGTTTAACGAAAAGGGGAAAGTGTTTTGTTTGGGGTAAATGTGGAGACAACTGGTGCAGTACTAAACCAATGGAAACAATGTTAGAAACAATTAATGAAATATTATTTATCATTCATGTGCAAAAGAAACTACGAAAGCAATTATATTTTAATGTATTTTTTCATTACAAAATAAAATATTTTAAAAATTGATTATTTATTTTTTGGTTATTGTAATAAAACGATAAATAGAAGTGTATCAAATCTCCAGTCGAAAAAATTGGTCAAATACGCACATATTGCTGCGATTTATTGACTGTGTTAATTATTGACTTCCATTTTTATTAAAATGGAATCGTTTACTGATGGGGTAGGAATTAAAATTATTTGCTAAATTTTGTTTAAATGCGATAGAGATACATTAGCGAAGAGTACAACACAAATTCAATGTATGTAAGAAATCCATCACTAGATTTCATAATATGGATTTTTAAATGTTTAATAGTTTTTTGTATAGGCAATAATGAATGTGGCAAAGTGTCAGGTAGTGCACATTTTGAAATAAAAACTGGACATTGATATGACCAGCGTGCAATATTAAGATAGGTATATAACGTACTGCGGAACATAAATGAGAATGAAATTCAATATAATCAAATCTTAAACTATATAATATTTTTCAACGATTTATATATAAATTTAAAGATCACTTACTTAGCTTTATTTCCTGAAACTTTTATAAAATTTGTCAAAGTAGCATATGAGTTTTAGCTTTAAAACCCAATGCTTCATGAGAGAGGTTTGACAAATTCGAAATGAAAACTAAATAATTATTTTAAAAAATTAAATAAAAGTACAAACTAGATTGCCCAATAGAATTGGAGGTCGAATTTTTGAATATATAATAGTATTTTTATTATCAAAAAACACAATT
>JAQFYI010000053.1:0-10141 GCA_034694645.1 Euphthiracaridae sp.
AGTCCGTTATCGACTTTAGGGCCAAATTAAGTCAATCTTGTATTCAGTGATCTGTTTATCACGTGAACACGCAATACGTTACGACAACTATTAAAACTCTTACTTTAATATTGTCAACAATTAAAACAAAACACAGTTATTCTGTTTAATAACTATTTTTATTCAATACTAAATTAACAAAACTTTACAAAAACTTTCTGTTCGCTCTATTCGCTACTCAACACTTATGAGACGTCTCTCACTCGTGTTCACACTTCGATCTCATCTCAATCCAACACTAAACTAACACTTAATAATTATTTGCCGTTAACGGCTATTTATACCAAAATGATTACATATAAAATAATACAAAAGTCATATTAAATGATTATATAAAATGAAATGATTAACTCAAGTAATGATAATTAACTGTTTGATTGACAGATAGTCACACTCGTCGGAGAGCCGACAAAGTATAACATCTCTGTATAGAATAATAATACTAATATCATTTTATTCAATGCGAGAGCAGAGAATAATAATAATAATATCATTTAAATGATAAGAAACTTTATAAAACTGATTATACAGTATTACGTATACTGATAACGGAAATAAAGTTATACAAAAGAAAGTTTTAATACTAATTAGTGATCTAAATATAGATATCATTTAAACAGTTAAACAGTGTTACGCACACCGATAGCGGTCATAAGAGTAATACAAGAAATGTAATGATATCTAAAATGAACTTTACATAAGTTTAACAATTTGTTTGATTAAATAATATGATTAAATGATTAATATGTCGACATATGATAATTTATAGTTAACTATTGAATACAATGAAATTATATTTTAAGATATCTTTTTAAATATTAATTGAATTCAAATATTAATACATATTTCTAATTATTAATACAATTTTTAAATAATAAACAGTTTTACTGGATATCATAAGAGACAGAGTCTCATATGATACCAGTTTTAGGCACTGAGCCCTCAATTAACTTCACATTTTCCCCTGCGTTTAACGCGCGGCTCCCGACGGCGGGAACACAAGTCTGGCGGCGATCGTGCCTTCGATGATACTTCCAGCGGCTCAGGGTTGGTCATCATCTTTGTCTTCGTATTTACGCGGAATCTCGTCTTCGGCCTCGAGCTCGACTTCTTCCTCAGCCTCGTCAGAGTCTCCGTTGTCTTCAGCGATTGGCACCAGAAATCTTTGATTTCTCGCCGCTTTTTCATCGTTTTCAATGTCGACTATACTTTTAAACCCGTCAGGGGTATGCGTATCGTGTATGTAAACCTTTAATTAAGGCACGAGATTCCCGTTCGGAGTGCTGACCACCGGCAAAGCAATATAGTGCGGGTTCTTCGCCTTCGTCACCGCATTTATCATTCGTGGCTTGTTTTTGTCACGAGAACTCATAGTTGTGACTCTGGCCACAGAGAAGCGAATATTGTAGAGATCATATTCTTCAGCATTCTTCGGCAGTTTGCGCTTTACTTTTTGTAAGAACTGCTCAGTCGTCGTCGACTTCGGATAATAGTTGTCAATCGGATGAGTTTTGTCTCTATACTTAACGGTTGCGATGTGTTCGTCGGGTGGTCCGAATCGAACGTCTGCGTTGTCCGCGAGAATCGTGCGGTTCTGGTCAACCACAATATCACTATTTCTCGGAACCGGTCGCGGGTCTTGCGGTCTCGGCAGAGGTTGACTCGCTTTTGTTGGCGTTTTCGGCGAATTGAGCACTAGTGGTGCTATCATTGACTGGTTCGCTGGAGTGAACAGTCGGCTGTCATTCTCTCTTCTCAAGTGAACGAGTTCTTCGCGCAGTTGTTGATTCTCACGTCTTAATTTAAACGCTTCGTCTCTTAACAGTTGTTGCTGTCGTGCGCTTACTTTCTCTCGCTCTTTACTCAACTCGAGTTCGTTCTGCAATCCGACAGTCGCTGTTATGCCCCACGTGTCGCTCGCTTTCACTCTCTTTGGAGGACTACTTCGTGTTACAGTGTGTGTCACACTTTTCTTCTCGTCTTTCGCGCCCGTGAAGGTGACAGTTCGCTGTATTGGTGACCTTAGTCTGACACTTGTTGGTGTTGGGCTCGCATTGGCTCTTATTGGTTGACAATTACCGCGGTCTGGTATCGGATAGAGTCGAAGTGGGCGGTCTTCAGGGCACTGATGTCTAGCAGCGCTTCCGACACTTAATATGACTCCACAATTGTTAACACACGGAAAGTAAATTCTGCGATACAGTTCGTAATAGTCGTCCGGCAATGGCAGGAACCCTCCGAGTCTGAACACTCCAGACTCACAAATTCGGCATCGAATGACGCGCACTCCACATAATTGCATAATCGCGACAATGCAAGCGTGACACATAATGTGCGGCCGTTCTTCAGCTCTATTTATAGCAAAACTCATTACCGTTTCGTTTCGACGGCTTAATGGATGACAGCGCTGACCATTTATGGGAACGCCTCCGCAGTGCATACAAGTGAGTCCTCTATCGCTCAGTTGTCTGATGTTAATCGCACTCAATTGATGGCGAAACTCGTGTTCAGAGACCTGCTCTTCGGCTCTTCTTGACTGAACGGTCGCGTCTTGAGTGGCTTCGACTTCGAGCATAAAAATGTTTGCCAATTGTGGTGTTAATACAGGATAATTGCGAATGAAGTCATTGATTCGCTCGTTGTGCTGATAACAGCTATTCGCTATTTCTGATGCATTCATGTGGACATTCATGACATCATAATAAGTCCACGAATACGATGTCTCGTTCTGAATGCGATAATCGAATTCTCCTGCAGGTGTTGGCGGCGGTCGCGCGTTCTCGCCCTCGCTTGGAGTCACTTCCGGCCAATTCTGATCAAATATCTTGAGCGCTGCCATCAGTTCCGACGGGCGGTATGGCTGAACACAGACGCTCTCGTGTCTCACCTCATCATTAGGTCCGAGAATGTTCTCAAAGACTTGCTCCACACTGTCAGTCAGTTCCACATTTGTCTGGAGACCACTGACTTGCTCTACAATTGCGTCCAAACAGGCACTGACCTCGTCTTCGCTGAGTTGTGGTCCGATAGTGTTATCCTCTTGTTGGTCGCCGTTATTCGGTTCGAGACCTTCAGGTGTCTGTGAGTCCATTGTTTTTGAGTCGCTTTCCTCGTCATCACTCAATTCAATGACACTCACATCAGTGTTAACCTCTTCGTCGACAATAAGTTCGCGCTCTTCCATAACACTCTCATTATCAGTGATCTGATCCTCGTCTAAGATCACTTCGATGTAATTGTTTTCTTGTGGCGCACTCATTGTTAAACAATTTCACTGACTATTACTTTCAAAACACTTTTTATAGTTCGCTCTCACACCAAAACACTGAATGCAGTACTGCGTAGCCTTTGCACTCAATATATCGGCGGCGAATAAAATATGACGTAATGTTAAACTCTAACTTAAACTGTATTACAGTTTGAATGTGAAATCACAGGTCGAATAACATTTCACTGGTTTATGGCTTCATATGACTAAAATAATTGGCTGTCATTACAGTAGTGTCACCATAAAACTTATTATTTTACAGTTTTACTGCTTTAAAATCACAAATAAAATAATTATAACTTAACTTTTGCTCTCTTAAGCGGTAAGTTATTTAATATAACACAATACAGAGCACTGTTTATTAAATGCTTCTTAAGTTTCATGTTTGGGCAGAGATCTCAAATTTATGGTTATAAAGAGTTGACACTAATGGTCAGAAATCTGATTTCACTATTGTTTACAAATAGCTTTCGCACCTAAACAATAACGCAAACACTATAAAAGTCACTATTTTATCGATAAAAGTTTTTCTTAAGCCACTGTTTTAATTAGCAGTTCACTGTAAAACAGGGCTTTTCTTCGCTATATAAGACTTAAAACTTGTTTTTGTCGGCGACTTCTGTTGCCAACAACGTTGAGATCCAATTAATATATTTTTCAGGTCTCCTCCTATTCCTAGAACTTCGTCTCAAAACGATCGGTTCACTGACTTTAGTTTCTGCTTCAAAACTGGTTTTATTAGGTGATGCAATGCTTTCGGATAGTTCTGTGTTTATAGACTTGTCTGTCGTCACGAGTTTTTCGCTTCTTTGTAATACTTGTTTCCATTGCAAGAACAAACTGCCTGAGATTGCACTCTCTTCCGAACCAGTTGTCTGCGAATAACTATCAATACAAGTAGACTTTTCAAACAAACTTTCATCAGTTTGAGAGCTGTTGGCAGAGACTGCTGGTCGTCTCAAATACTTTATCCATGAACTCCTTTTTATAACTTTAGTCTCTGACACAGAATTTTCGTGATTTTCAGTAATTTGTGTCCCGGTTTCTGCTAAAGTTATCTCTCCTCCGGTCGGGTTTCTCGGGTGGTATATCTTCATACGGTCTACGTTTACCACATCTAACTGATATCTCCCGCTTTTCGGTAAAACTAAATAATTGTTGGGTGTCAGTCGTTTGACTACAATGTAAGTGCCGCTATACTGATCTTTCAGTTTTCCTCCTCTCGATTTCTTAATATTGGGCTGTTTTAACAGAATTTCATCTCCAATATTAAACTTTATTTCTCTCTTATTTTCGTCACTTTTCTCTTTGCGGTTGTCCTGCTTTTTCATTAATAAATCTTTAGTACACTCTCGCACTTTCTTTAAATAGTCAATCACTGTTTCATTAAATAGAGATGTTCTGTCTATCAGTCGTTTCAGACCTAACTGTCCTTCGATAGGGATTTTCGGCGGTACGCCGTAAACAATATAAAATGGAGACATATTTGTCGCACTATTTATTGCTGTGTTGTATGCAAACTCAATATATGGGATGAAATCAGACCAATTTTTATGTTTCTTCCCGTATTGTGCTAACGCAGCTCCCAATACACGGTTAAAACGTTCAACTGTTCCGTTCGATTGCGGGTGGAAAGAAGTTGTCTTTATATGTTTGATCCCAATTTCACTATAAAATTGTCGACAGTAATCACTCGCGAGATTTTTAGCGCGATCTGTGATCAGAGTTGTCGGCACACCAAATCTTAATACTAGTCTTTTCATAATCACGTCCAAAACTTAATCGGCAGTTCCGGTATGAATGGGTTCAACAATTACCAGTTTGCTGAGCTCATCGATAGCCACAACACAATAAAGAAAGTCATTACTTACGGGCAACGGTCCCAATAAGTCTAAATGAAACGTTTCAAAAATGCGATCCGGTATCGGTAATGGCTGTTACAGGCCTTGACCGGCTGTCGGAGAGATTTTTCGTCGCTGACAGCTGTCACAGCTTAACACATACTCTTTTACTTCGGCGAAACAGTTTTTCCAATAGAATCGCTCACGAATGCGTGCATACGTTTTCTGCACACCTAAATGTCCAGCTGTCGGAGCTTCATGACAGGTGAACAAAATGGTCGAAATCAGAGTTTCTGGTATTACTAACAGATATCTTGTCAAATCATGAATTTTTATTTTTCGATATAACACGTCGTCGTAAATAACAAATTTCTTTTCAATTCTTTTGCGTGCTTTTTTGGATACCTCAGTCGACTGCATTAAATTGAGGTAATGTTGACAATAGGGATCTTCTAGTTGTCTCTCTTTGATGTCAAACGGTCCTTCGGCTCGCGTTAGTTCGCTGTTGAGTGCGCAAACAGGTATATCTGTGTCGTCGTTCGGATCAATACCCGTCATCGGCGCTCTACTTAAACAATCAGCGTCTTCGTGCTTCTTTCCCGAGTTGTAGACAATTTTAAATTCAAATTCTTGCATTCTTAATGCCCATCTTCCGAGTCGTCCGGAAACATCTTTCACTCGCATGAGAAAACACATTGCGTGACAATCGGTTTTAATAGTAAAAACTACTCCGTGAAGAAAATGTCGCAATTTTGTCACACTGTAGACAATGGCAAGACATTCCAGATGACTGATGGAATAGTTTTTCTCGTGAGGATTTAGAGTACGTGAGACGCACTGTATTAATTCAGGTCTTTTATCTTTCCACTGAATTAACTCGCCAGCGATGCCAAAAGTACAGGCGTCTGTCCTCAACTCAAGCGGTAAGGTCGGGTCATAATGTCCTAAGACTGGTGGGTTCATTAATCTGGCTTTCAGTTCTTCAAACGCAATATTCTGTTCTGGACCCCATATAAAAATTATTTTCTTCTTTAACAGTCGTGACAGTGGTTCTGCTAAAATTGCGTGACCTTTAATAAACCTTCTAAAGAATGAACATAAACCGAGAAATCGTCGCACGGCTTCTTCATCTTTCGGTATCGGAATAAATGCAAATGCTGCCGTTCTTTCGGGATCCGGTCGTATGCCTGCACCCGTTATTTCATGTCCGAGATATGAAACTTTCATTTTAATGAAGTGACATTTTTCTGGCCTCAGTTTTAGTCCATGTTTTGACATACGTTCAAAGAGTGTTTCTAAATTTTCCAAATGATTGTCAAAATCTCTACTATAACAGATAATGTCGTCTAAATATAAATAACAAATTTTTCGGGTCAATCCGGCGAACATCATATTCATCGCTCGCGCGCACGTCGATGGAGCGTTACGCAATCCAAAACTCATCACAACCCACGCAAACGTTCCGATATGGGTAATGAAAGAGGTTTTCTCGATGTCCTCCGGTTTCATCCGTATCTGCCAATACATTGAAGCACAATCCATTGTCGTGAACAATCGATTACCGGCTAGCGCTTCAAGTCCATCATCCAATCTTGGTATGGGATAAATATCGGGTTTCGTTATTTCATTTAATTTTCTGTAATCACAACAGAATCGGATTTTTCCGGTGCGACCTGTGACCAGAACTACAGGTACACTCCAGGCGCTCTGAGATGGTATTATCAATCCCTTATCAAGCAATTCTTGAACCTGTTCTTCGATGAACTTTCTATCTTTAGGTGACGCTCTATACGCAGGTTGACTGACAGGCAAATGATCTCCCGTATCGATAGTGTGTCGCATTATGTCCACCTGTCCCGGCACGTCGCCTTCAAATTGGAAAACATGACGATATCGTTGTAAAAGACGTGACAGTTTGACCTTTTCGTCGACAGTCAACTGACTCCCATAATTCACTTTCTCGAGCCATTCAATCTCATCACTCACAGGTTGTACTGTATTGATCGCAATAGTTGGTCTGTTGGTGGTGCTGCAAACGCATGTGAGGAAAAACTTCACAAATATCATAACTAAATATAGTAGGAATAGCATTCCCCGCGTTAGCCGAGAATTATTCGGTTGGACGACGGCTAACATATCAATACTGGTGGCGGTTTGAAGTTTTGGTGTCACCACCACTGTGTCTTCTTCTATCAGTTCGGGTTCGACTAAAACAGTGTTTTTCTTAATTTTAATACTGTTTTCAGTTATATTCTGTACAATCACTTTCACTTCTTCAGAAGAAGAATCAATAACTCCAGGTTCGACTACGAGTTGATCTCGATATTTCTCAACTGTTTCTGATATTAAGTGCAGACCTTCGGGTAAGTCTTCAGTTGTGACTGTTGTCATGCATTTCGAATATGGTTTAATAATGATATCTTCTGTTATGGGCAGAATTGTCTGATATGTGACATCGGTATCGATAGTGATGTCATTCAATAGTTTCAACCATCCTCTCTTTCCTTCGTTATCGGTTTTGTTTTTCAAACCTGGTCCCGAATAATCGATATATTTCGGTCTTACACTGGGATCAGTTTGAACTATCTGTTCGGTATTTAACTTTTGCTGCATTTGACTCGTTGTTGCTTTCGGTTGGGTCAGAGTCTGATTTAAATCTGTCTGTAATTGTTGTAAAGCTGTCGTTTGTTGTTCTTCAGGTCCGGTAAATATTTCAATTAGTTCTTTAAGTTTTTGTTCTTGTGCTCTCTGTTTATCAGCAATTTCCGACACTGATTGTAGAAGCGTCCTCTGGACTGCAGGCGTTTTGGTTACAGTCGCGACATTGTTTGATAGATTAGTCGGTAAATACTGTACGCCTTCGTTTTTGATTCCAAGTTTCCACATCTCATACATGTTTGGATTATGAATGTTTGACTGTGACAGTCGTGTATCGTCGGCTTTGATTTCTTCGCGAAATGAGACGAATTTAATGCCACTATAGATGACTAAATCCATTGGAGTATTAAAATCGTTCCCGAGAATCAGATCAGTTCCGAGTCCGTCCATTATGGCGACAGGCATTCGGATGCATTTACCCATAAATTCAATTTCTACCAAAAGTATTCCTATTGGTTTCACTTCTCGGCCGTCCGCTACACGTAAAGCATTTCCAGTCCATGGACCCCATGTTTTGTTGGTTAACATCGCTATTTCGGGTCTGACGACAGTTAACGCCGAACCTGTTTCCAGCAATGCTTTGCACTTGAATTTCTCGAATCGACAATACACTATTGGGACGTCTGATAAGTTCAGGGAAATGGGTTTTGTCTCATTCGGATTTACGATATTCATGTGATAACCCGTTTTGCAAAACGCAAATAGAGAGCTATTGGCGTTCACTGAGTAAGTTATATCGCCGTTCGCTTCGGTCACGAATTTTGTCCAATCGATTTTCGCTGCCTGTTCGTCAGTCAGTCCGGTTACTGCTGCTGCTGACGCTTTCTTTTCACTGGTTGTCGTCTCAGTGACTATCCCTTTCCTCAAGTTTTGATGCTTTTCTCTGTTAGCATTATATCGCTGTCTATCGTACGGTATCGGACAGTTTCTGGACATGTGATCCGGTTCACCACAATTATAACATCCACTTTTATACGTTTTTCCCGAACTGTCTTTTGATTTGTCTGTTTCAGTACTACTTTTCGCATTACTTTCAGAAGTTTTCTCTGATTTAGAAGTTGTCTCTTTATTTGCTGAACTTTTATTTTCAGATTTTCCTGCTTTTGATTTATTAAAAGCCTGTCTTTCAGCATCAATTTCGTCCAAACCGGTGAGGATTTCTCTTACGTCTTGCAAGGTCTTCGCCTGCAATAACGCAGTCTTCGCGCGCGGCACGAGTCCCAGTTTGACGAGATTAAGCTTTTCGCGTTCGCTGATAGCAGGTGTCAGTTCTCTACACAGCGCTAAAATCAAGTCCATATATTCGGCTGATGGCTGATCGCTCTTCTGTCGCGATTCATAAATTTCTTTATATATTCCCTCTGATGTTAAGTCTAACTTATATCTCTGACAGAATTCCGTTCGGAAATCCGACCATTCAATAGTTTCCCCAAATGTTGAGTCGAACCAAACGCGCGCTGCTTTCTCTAAGCACATGTAAACGCTCTGCGCTTTCTGCTCGTCAGTCCAAACATTATATCGTGAAACTCTTTCAAACTCTCGCATCCATTTTCTCGCACTAGCTTTGTCTCCATCGAATTTTGGAGGTAATGTCTCTTTTCGACTTACATTCGCTGCAGTTCTACTGGTAGTGGCAGTACTTGGTTGTCGTGTTAAATTTGGGTTTAGTCTTTGAAATAATTCAAACAGCGTGTCTGCCGTAACGATCGGTTGCTGAACCGGCACTTGTGTTACCGAACGCGGTCTTGAATGTCGTGATGCACGTGATTGTCTTGATATGACGCTCACACTACGGATCGTGTTATCTGTTGAACTACTCGAGTCATCTGCTTCTTCAGATTCTGGTAAATTTGGTAAACTCATTGACGTAATACCTATACCTCTTCCGTGAGGTCCAGAAAGTGGTGGCGGCGGCGGATTCCCGATTTGTTGGGCTCTTCCCCGACTCTGCGCCCGACCTCTATTCCCTCTTCTGACAGGTGGTCTGCGGTTACCGAAATTTCTTGTCCCTCTGTGGGTATCCATTTTGAATCTTCAGAGAGTGTCAAATAGTTCACAAAACTTCACAAAACAATACTAATTTTGTTACAAAATTCACTAATTTTGTCGCAAAATATCTCAAAAATCACTAAATGTCATGAATATGACACGAAATCACGAAATTTGTCACCAATTTTCACAAATAGTGACAAAACACTCAAAACTAGGTCCGAATAAATCACAGGTAAAGACTGTGAATCCTGGGGCGGCTCGCCAAATGTAATGTAAAAATTAGTCCGTTATCGACTTTAGGGCCAAATTAAGTCAATCTTGTATTCAGTGATCTGTTTATCAC
>JAQFYI010000054.1:0-10140 GCA_034694645.1 Euphthiracaridae sp.
GGACGAGACATCGATGGCCGCCAATTGCCGGACAGTTTACAGCTCAGGTAATTGAAGAGGAAATACGTGAGCGTCGGGTGAAAGTGCTGATAATATGCGCAATACATGGCATACCTGTCGGCGAAATACATGTGTTTGTAGTGCTGCTCTTGAACTGACTTTTTCATGCCATTCAGATCGCACTCGATTTGTCGCTCGAGTCGAGAGAGTGTCTCGTAGTCGACATCGCGGTCAAAGTCAGTCTGACAGCCGTGACAGTCACACGTGAAAAAGTAGCGCTCCCTTAAAATAGCCTGCCGTTCGCTTTTCGGCAGCAGATTCTGCACATAATCTATGGTAATCTCTTCGCCGATCTCTATCCTCTTAAGCGCCCGAATCTCCAGCTCCAGACCAGAGCCGGCGGCGCAGGCGTTGGGTGCACAGCAGTGGTCAAACACAGAGCCCTCGACATAAAAACCAGAAGCGCAGTGACTTATTCCGGTGTCCGCGGCGTACGAGTCAATCCCGAAAGAGTTAATCTGTAATATCCCGTACAGACAGAGCAGGAGCTCATTGTCGACATCAGCTATTTTATACAACTGAAAGTATTTCTCGATTCCAGTGAACTGCTCTGTCGGTCGAATCTGTTTGGCGTGACTCTCCATGTCGTTGAGACACCTCTGCAAACCGTTATGCAGTTCGTACTGCTTGTGCCAAATGTCCGGCTTTGAGCGGACGAACAAATAGAGCCGAAGCGTAAACCTCTGCATCCAATCGTTGCCCTTCTTCTCGAACGTCATCGTTGGATATGTGGCCAGTATTGGACACTCGAGCTTATGTAGAGTCCAGTCGTTGCGCTGGCAGTCCGCACCGCAGTAATTCATTTTTTTGCATTTCGAGCACTGTTTCAGGTTTGAGCTAAATGTGAGGCAATAGTCGCAACACTTTCCCCTGTATTCATACTTAACCACGTGTAACAGTGGCCAGCATTTCTGTATAGTATCGCCGGGATTGTAAGCCCTCGACGAAGAGGGTATTGTTTTGTTCATATTATAAAATTAAATTTACTTTTCAATTATTTTTTACGAATAAAAATACTTGAAAAGCGTGTTCACTGTCACGATGCCATTACGCTGCGCGATAAAGCGCTCTAAAAAGGCTAACTAATAATAGCTATGGTTTGCGAATATAAATATAACAGTCAAATATTGTACTATACTTCGTATCGCAAGAGTTATGTCGTGTCACTAAGTCTGACACTGATGTTGGGGTGTTATTAATGGTATTTTTTAATTTACTCTTAAATATTATAACTTGTAATTTATTAATAAAAATATTAATGGACGTATAAAATTATGCTTAAAGAGCAGCAATTCCGGTCATAAACCTATTTTGACAGTTATAAGTACGACAAATACAAATCGATATAAATGATCGAAACATATAGACCTTATGTAGTCCTAGTTTTAAAAATTTTATTAAATTATTATTAGTGAATAATAAATATCAATAGTTATTCATTTTAATTTATATAAAATTTCAAACATAAATAAAATATCTATTTTAAAAAATTTACGCCATAAAAACCAGAACTATTTGAAGAATAAATATACAATAGCCTGAATTAATTTTTTTGTTATGGATAAAACATTTTTAATGTTTTAACTAGTCGTAGGATTCCACTTAACTGGACTATGGCTCAATGTGTCACTCTCTCAGCCTGGACTTTGGGCAGGCTGGAGGTTGGAGGGAAAGGGTGTAATTTTAATTATATTAGGACGAAAAATTGTATTAAAAATTAATAATGTTAATATGCAATCATAATATAAATAATTATAGTTTTGCTCACGACTAATAAAAAACGTAATTTGAAATATATGATTATAGTATCATGCTTTTAAATGTTAAATTATATGCGATAATTTAAGGTTGAAACAATTCAAAAGTTTTAGTTATTTTTGATTACATCCTATTTTTTAGCTTATTTTCAGATTTTACTTTAATAAATTATTATTTAGAGCCCCAGTTCTACTGTATACTTCTAATAGGAAAGCATTAAACTGAAAAAATTCCTAATATGGAAAAGTGGGATATTTTGGTCAGTGATGTTTACAAAATAATTATTTTTAAATATAAATATTTAAATTAAATTTATAATAATTAACTATAATATTAAATAATAATTGATTGAGGCATTCTTGAAATCCCATAATTTTATCGTTTAAAGTTTTTTTATATTGAATTTTAAAGCTCTGTTGGGACAAAAAAAAGTACCATTGTTCATTTCCAGCGTTAAAGATAGGGATATGGAAATAAAATGCCAGAACTATTGGTGGACTCACGTTTTATTTATATGCAATTATGGTCCTTTAACTAAAAGCCTAATAAAACTTTTTTGCATTATTATGTGAAAGTAAACAAATTATTAAACATATTTGACTAAAACTATGAATCAATAAATATGTAAACCATATTTTTGATTTAAATTAATTATTATTAATAATCATTTATATTTTACAGTATAGTGGGGTTAGAATGTACCGTTTATAATGCAGGCATTTATCAGTAGTATTATATTTCTATTTGTTGTTTTAAGGTAAGAGAATACTCAATAAAAATAATAACAGAATAAAAGAAAATAATAAATGTTTTCGTTAAACTATATTTTTTTAAAAATTAATCGTAATCTAGAAATCGTAAAAAAGGAGTTATGCATATATCTGCGACGGTGTGCGTCATGACAGCGATAACATTTGTCAAGTGGAATAGATATGAATTTTACAATGTTTGGAGTGAATTAACGTTTATTACGAAATCACCAGAAAAAGGAGTGAAAATATTAGAATGTGTAAATATTTAACAATTTTAATTTTTTCAGTTGATTTGTTATAAAAATATCCTAAATTATAAATTAATTTCATAATTTTTAAACCAAAGTCCAGCAAATCATTTCAAAGAAGTCATGTATAAGAGTACTGAATACAGAATTTCTGTTTATTTAATTGGAATATTATTTGGTTTCATATTCGAAACTGGATAGATCTGCATATGAAGAGAATCAAACAAATTACGATAGAATCGGATGGATATTATCGTTTCTGTTAATGCTATTCGTATTGTTCGCTCAGCTCCCGTATTCCCAATACAATACATTTTTCGCTTTTGCAAATTCTATTTATCGCGAGTTATGGGCAGTTATATTGTGTTGGTTTATATTTTACATGTCGACCAATAATGACAATATTTTAGCCAAATTTCTCTGTTCAACGAGGGGGGTGTCCCAATTAAATTATATAAGGCCGAAAATTCCTAATTTGTTGGATTCATTGTCTTAAGTAATATTTTCTGAGAGCAGAACGAGGATTCATACGCTAGATATAGATTATTAAATTCTCGTTGAATGAAGACAAGAATTTCTTCGGCAGAATATAATTTCAAACCATGAATCGCAATCAAGTCATTAAATTTGCATAACTTTAGATCGACAGCTGTTCTCAAATTCATTATGTTTTCTTCAACTCTTTTATCTCTTATTTCGCGAATAATTTTAATGATCTGACTCTGAGGCAGATTTAGATAATTAATGATAGGTGAGGCGTAATTGAATTTAATTGTCCACAAATCTGTTTGATGTTGGCTCTGATTTCTCTCAATGAATCGCGATATCACGCAATACATTGAACTTATTTTGTATAAATTAGTGAATTCGCAAATTTCAGCCAAATTTTTACTATTTGTCAAAGGTATGATTACTTCGACGCATAAGTACATTAAATTCTCGACCATATACTGATGCGCCAATTTGTAGACATCCATCGCTAGTTTGTAATCATTATTAACGTAACTCTTATCGAAATGATAGCCATAACAGTATTTCAGCAGTATTTCAAAAGTTTCGGCTGAAGTGTCTTTGATTTGGATCTCATTTGTTTTATTCTCTTTCATATCCGTTAATAACATATTCTTGAAGACATCACTTCTGGCCATCAGTATAACTCTATGCACAGCGAACTTAGTCTGACCGACAGTAAAAGTTATATCGCTCGTCGTTTCTTCATTAACGAAAGCCGAGTTTTGATTTGCCTTATGATAAACAAAATAAGAGAGAAAAATAGACTGATTATAAATTAATTTAAATAATTAATAAAATTGATTATATATATCGAATCATTATATAAGTTACCATATTTTCAATATAACGAGAGATATTTGTTAAATATTTGACTAATTATAATAGAGTACTAAAGTATTGAATAGTATACTATAGTAGAGTTGCAAAAAATAGTACTACAATGTGTGCCCGGTATTACTTTTAACAATTGAAATCAGTGCGAGAATTAACATTTTAATAACTAATAATTAGGGTTCGCAACTCTCTCCCTCTGTTTTCGCGGACATTATAGTAAAATATCAATAAAAATCGCTAAATCGCGAACAAAGTAATATTTTCCTAAAAATTTTCGCTGACCACCATTGAAAAATCTTTTGACGATGGCTAATACTGTAAAAATCAATGGTCTAAATCGCGGACAGTTGCGAACCCTACTAATAATACAGTAACGCTCATATTCTATTTAAACCCCTGAATGCCTCGCTATTTCATTGAATACAGTATTGCGTTAATTGATAGCAATAATAGACATTTGATTACAGACACGAAAACTCTTTTTGACAAATAATACTGACTTCAATGGCTCTGTAATTAGAATATTGAAAATCAATTGAGTTGTGATTTTTATCACAATCAAGTCATGGCTTCAAAGGACACGTGTTTTCTCCCAATCATTGAACGCATTGGAGTAAATAAATACGTGTTTAGAGGAGAAAATGTTCGCTCAATATTGTCGAACATTAATGGCGTTAAGAATATGGCAATTGTATCGCTAATCAGTGCTAACGGTATGCAAAACTCATTCATAAAGGACTGTCTCGTCAACTATTTGGAGAGCGATCGCAAGAATCGATGGCCGAAATGTGGAGACGCTCTCATTCGACACACAAATGCTGACACGAATAACACAGCGATTGTTAAGATGTGGTCAAAGTCTTACGCACTCAATGACGGCACAACAGAATCGATGGCCGTTCTCATCATCGATACTGACTTCATATTCAATGATCGGCTGAGTTGTGATAATGTCATCGATATTATGAACTTAATAATGACTTTCTCGTCAAACGTGATATTTACTAAAAACTCTTCTCTAGAGGTTTGAGAAGATTTAACTTAAATTTATGATAAATTTTTGTTAAATTATGCATACTTTTACCGTTAGATTCGAGACGTGACTGCTTTGGAAAAAGTCTCGTCACGACACTCGTCCAACACGTCAGGCAAACCTTATCAGAGGCTGACGTTTCTGATACAGGACTGGATTTCTTTAGAAAACTATGTGTTCGGTCTCGAGGGCGGGAAAAAATACGTCAATAAAATGTTGGACTCAATTGTTTTGACCGAACTTTTTGAACACTTTGATTGCTTTCTATGTGTCTGGTGTCTGGTTTGAGTGCAACGTCAGAGTTCATTGAATTGTCAGCTCTCGGCGATATAATTGCCAGTAAACTCGCGGTAAATAGAATTTACAAACGCGTAAAATGTATTGTATTGGGAAAACGGGAGCGGAGCGAACAATACGAATAGCATTAATAGAAATCCATCCGATTCTATCGTAATTTGTTTGATTCTGTTTATATGTAGTTCTATCCATAGTTTCGAATATGTGGCCAAATAATACTCCAATTAAATAAACAGAAATTCTGTATTCGGTTTTCTGATACAAAACCGTCTAGTAATGGCAAAATTTATTTAAAATAACAAAATATAAAAACGATTTTAATTTTACTTTTAATATCCTTTAATTTTAATTTAACGTGATGTTAATTAATGTGAAATATAAAAATAATTATACTACTTTTATAAACTGTAAATTTATTGGTCGGCTCTTTGTATCACTTTATATATTAATCTTAATATAAAGCCTATTAATATAAACAAGTATTTAAATAACTATTAAAGGTGTTTATACCAAATAAAAAGGATAAATAATTCTTTACGCTCCAGCCCTCTTTTTTCCGACGCAGGGGACCCGTCTTTGTCAGCAATACTGTCCATTCCTAAAACAATTATGCAAAATAATGTAGTTTTAAAATAATTTTTTAATCCCTCACACAACACCCGGTAGTCATGCGCCCGCTGTTTATGAAGCCTAGTGCTTCCCCACAGACTATGCTAATTCCAACTACATATCCCATGCAGGGTGTAGTGCACTCGGACTGATTCTATAATCGAACATACTGTACACACAAACTTTGCATCTTTTATATACAATAAGTCTACATGTTGTCGATTAAAAGTAAAATAATAATTTTTTATTTTAACTAAAAATTTAGTTGAATTTTAACAGAAAATTTGTCAATATATATGAATCGATTGCTATTTTTGTCATTTTAGAAAATATTTATTGAATACACTTTTATTTGAGTTTCAAAAGAGAGCCAAACATTTGATAGAGTGGATGCTCGACGCCGTGCGTCACTTTAATGTTTCTCTCGACACACTCGACAAACTCGCGATCGTTCGGACGAGACATCGATGGCCGCCAATTGCCGGACAGTTTACAGCTCAGGTAATTGAAGAGGAAATACGTGAGCGTCGGATGAAAGTGCTGATAATATGCGCAATACATGGCATACCTGTCGACCAAATACATGTGTTTGTAGTGCTGCTCTTGCACTGACTTTTTCATGCCATTCAGATCGGACTCGATTTGTCGCTCGAGTCGAGAGAGTGTCTCGTAGTCCACGTCGCGGTCAAAGTCAGTCTGACAGCCGTGACAGTCACACGTGAAAAAGTAGCGCTCCCTTGAAATTGCCTGCCGCTCGCCTTTCGGCAGCAGTGGTCAAACACAGAGCCCTCAATATAAAAACCAGAAGCGCAGTGACTTATTCCGGTGTCTGCGGCGTATGAGTCAATCCCAAACGAGTTAATCTGTAATATCCCGTACAGACAGAGCAGGAGGTCATTGTCGATATCAGCTATTTTATACAACTGAAAGTATTTCTCGATTCCAATGAACTGCTCTGTCGGTCGAATCTGTTTGGCGTTACTCTCCATGTCGTTGAGGCACCGCTACATACCGTTGTGCAGTTCGTACTGCTTGTGCCAAATGTCCGGCTTTGAGCGGACGAGCAAATATAGACGAAGCGTAAACCTTTGCATCCAATCGTTGCCCTTCTTCTCGAACGTCATAATGTCGTTATTGTTCAATATGTAAAATATAAACCAACACAATATAACTGCCCATAACTCGCGGTAAATAGAATTTGCGAACGCATAAAATGCATTGTATTGGGAATACGGGAGCGGAGCGAACAATACGAACAGCATTAACAGAAACGATAAGATCCATCCGATTCTGTCAAAATTTGTTTTGTTCTGTTTATATGCAGTTCTATCCATAGTTTCGAATATGTGGCCAAATAATACTCCAATTAAATAAACAGAAATTCTGTAGTCGTTCTGGCGTTTTTTTAAACGCCAAATAATTGCAAACGGGGTTAAAGTCTCAATTTTTAAAGAATCGTTTTAAATTGTATTTGATTGAATAGTTGATTAAGTAAAGAATTTATTTTGAATTGTTCGAATTAATGATTTGATTCGAAATGAAATAATAATAACAAACTTACAATAAAATCTCTGAAACTAAGACTATTTTCGTGAAAGAAGTCGTGTCACAGTCTACCCAAGCAAGCCTGAGTTTTCAGACATGTTCTCGTCATCTGAATAACAACTCGAATTGACGCTCGACGTGTTGCTGGAAGTTTCGCTCGAAGTGTCACTGGAAGTGTCGCTCGAAGCTTGGCCCGCATCCATGTGTCTGGCAAGTCTCTCACCAACACCACCATTTTGACGAATAAGACTGTTTTGCGTGTTATATTCACTTCTACCTCTACCAAGGCCTCGAACTCGACCTCTAGCACGGCCAGGACTCACAATCACCGGATTGGTCACATTTGCGTGCGATGGTCTCATAGCCGCGATTTGCGCAGCGCTATCTGTATGCGACGCTGTGCTCAGTGAATGGGCGAAAGAAGAGAGCACAGAACACGGACCAGATAAGTCATGACGGTCATTGGCAATACTATTCTCCCAGTTATGCACCACTTTACCTTGGCGAGCCGATTTCCTTGCGCTGAAGTTTGGAACTCGTTCCCTATAAGCAAGGTTGAGCTGGGCTTCAACTAATTCAAGCAACGGTTTCACTTCTTCCATATTAGAGTGATAGTAGCGACCGAGCATTACCAGTGAGTATGAAAAATGCATAAACTGGTCTCCCTTCCATTTGTACCACTTTTTCACCGCAATCACAAAACGGGTTGGTCTAAATGTTTTCTTCCCGTATACATCGATACCACTGGCCGCTAATCTCGCAATAGGGGAGGTAACGGTGTCCACATTTGCCATCAGGCTATTGATGATGTCGAGGGTGTGATGGAGTAAATTCTGATGAGACGCTAATCTCTGTTCCGAGTCTTGCCTCTCAAAACGCTTATTCGGTTGAGTATTTGTTTTGCTGGACTGACAAACATACTCACAATCACTCATTTGGTGACACACTGGAATCATTTCTCGCATATATAGCTCGTCCATAAGTCTGAACCTCTCCCTATACCACAAATGTCTCGCCTTCTGAACAGTGAGCCAATCCCTGTATAGAGCCAACAATATCATAAAGCTCTTGAAAGCCGACTTAACGTGAGCTCGATTCACCCTAACAATTCTCGACAAATCGGTAACCGAAACGATCATTTCGTTGAATACACCACTGATCTCATCTTCCATTGCTATCATAACTTGTTCTTCAATCGTATTCAAGATCGGCGATCTATTAAGAGCTGTATTTGATTTTTTCATGTTTTCGATTTTCAAACCTATACTGTCGATGAGTTCTTCCGATTCTTTGTCAGACAGCGGCCCTGTGTCTTCATTTCCGGTCATTGTTTTGTTTGACTGATACTTAAATTGTTTGTTTGTGTAATATTTGATTACTAAATGTTTTGTTTATTTGATAAATTTTTATAACAAAGTTTATAGAGTATTCTTAATTCTGTAGTGTTGAAATTACATTTAAATTGTTTAAAATATTGATTTAATTAATCATTGTTTCCGAAGGTTAAATATTTATTATTTTAAAAAATCAAATTAAAACAGATAATGAACATTCTTTTAAAATGTTTTCCAATACTAATGAAAATTTATAAAATAAAATTTTACCTATTCTTTTTACTTTTTTTACTTATAATACAACAATAATTTACTGTCAAAACCTTATTTGTATTAAAACAAAGTTTGCATTAATACAAATTGCATAAAACCAAATAAAAATTTGCAAACATAATAAAATATATTATATTTTGTCACGAGTTTAGATATTAAATTGATTTCAACAAATCCAATAGATGGCAAATTGATGATTGTATTTATAAAATAATTTCTTATTAAAGTAAATCTAATTATTGTAGACTCTGATTCTATTCGTCATAAAAATTATGTTCGGTCAGTCTCGCTTCAAAATTAAACTTCGATACCAATACAACCTCATTACAACTAACCTCGATAGAAGAAGAAGCGCGTTAGCGAAGACTTTCCACGTTTATCGACAGCAATCGAATCAAGAAGTCGTTCAAGAAGTGTAAACTTTACCAAGTGATCATCGATAGTAGTAAACAGAAGCGACAGAACGAGAATATGCAGTTTTGGCAGCAATATGTGTGTTATCATAATTCTTTAACAAGAATGAAATGTGGAGATAAAGAATTCATCAGAAGCTAACTTTTAAGATCATGTAATTTTTTAATCTCATTTTGAAATTATAGATTTGATTTGTCTGTGTGTCTGTGTGTCGTGCACACCCTGACCAAATATCACCCCGACCAAGTGGTACCCCGACCAAGTTGCACTCCGACCAAGTGGCACCCCGACAAAGGGGCACCCCGCCCAAGAGGCACCCTGACCAAGTGGCACCCAGCCAAAGTGGCACTACAACCAATAGGAACCCCCACCAAGTGGCACCCCTACCAACTGGCAGCCGAACCAAGTGGCACCCCGACCAAGAGGCACACCGATAAAATGGCAGCCAGACATAATGCCACCCTGACCAA